>KK118029.1:31965-74218 GCA_000611955.2 Stegodyphus mimosarum | reverse complement strand
TTTCAAGAACACGTTTTTTAAATTTGAATATTTTCGAAGTACATTGCGAACAAATTTCTTTAATAATCAATTTCAAATTTTTATTTTCGGATATATTTATTGTTCTAATTATAGTTATGTAATATATGTTAGGCAATTCTTCCTTTTAACATTTTAGTTAATTTAAGAAAGTGTGGAATTAAGTTGTCCGCCTTTGCACATAATTTAAGGGTGTACTCATAGGAGTGTTGGTGTTTGAAAGGAATTCGTCCACCCATTTATCCTTGAATTTATGACTATAAAAACAGATTGTGATGAAATCTGCATGCATGTCAAACACATGATTAATTAGCGTTTGAAAAATTAGCACGTAACAACATGTTTTCTTATTTTGATATTATTTTCCCTCTGGTATTGCTTGGTACATATTATTTTGAAACTCTATGTTGGAATGGTACCTTTAGGAATAATCACGATTTGGCAGAACCTTCAGCCCTGTCTTAATTAATTATAAATTTAGTGTGATATTATGTTCGAAAAAACTACAAGCTTCCAAACCATCAATATGTTTGGCAGCTTTATTTATGAGAAATCTATCTTAAAATTTTTATGCTAATGAGCAACATATATTCAACTCATTTGAATAATTATAGAACTACTCCATCTCTATCAATTTTAGCCATTTTTACATATCAGATTAGTTGAAAACAGTATAAGTTAATTTAAAAGCATTATTGAACTGCCATTCATAACCCCCCCCCCTCAGAGTGGAGCTGGGAGTGCAGCAAGTGAGGTACTTCTTTCAGGTAAAATTTAGAGGTAGCACAAAATGAAACTTCAATAAATTAAATGTTAATGGGAAAGTTATAAAAATTTATTTGAAAAACATAATTCTAAAGTTTATCTCAGGCGTTCAAATATATTTCATTACACTATGATTATATTCAATAAAATTTGGGAGCCAAATATAAGGAGCATCTGTGATTAGATAGAATTTAATCGCTGTAATCATCATTTATTTTGTTTATAATAATTTAAATTTGTAAGCGAATGCAAGTAAATTAAAACCATTACTTTCACATTGATTATTTTAGATCTCTAAATTTGGCTAATTTTCTCGTCTTAAAATTTACCAGCATCTACTAAGGCTGTTCGCCCAAATATTTGACCTATCATTTTTGAGTTTTAAATGTTCCATTTAATAACACTTATTCTTCAATATCTTTCTACGCCGTAATTTACAGGACAGTAAAGCTTTTTCTAAGAGCGGAAGAGGTATTTTATCAAATTTCTCTTGAACAGCTTTCCGAAGTCCAAGAAGCATTGTAGATCGACTTCTGGATAATCCGCTTTTCAAAATTCCAAAAACACAAAACTGCATGAATGATACATTAAAAGATATAGCAGGAATCTGAGTGAAGGGAACACATTTCTTGTTCCAAATTTTTCCAGGAAATTAACAGGGGATTTTTACGTGCGGTTGTTTGGTTTGTCTTCATGCAGCTGTACTGATCGATGTCACTGTGGGGAAAGAGAAGATATTTCATATTTGAAAATTGCGAAATCCCTTTGGGAAACTTTCTTCTGATTCTTTGAACTAAATTCTAAATTTTTTTTCTTCTCTTTGATAATAATAAATGGATATCATTTTATTGAGGTCATTTAAATGTACCGAAGATTCATCTACTGTGACAACATTTTTCCATTTTTGTCCGAATAATTGTTTCTCATACAGAATTCTGCAGCGCGTTCTGCTTTCGGCGATATGTAGCAGAGAAAGACCAATGCAAATTACGTTTTTTCTCCTTCTTAAGATTCAAATTAGAATTAATCACTTTGTTTACAATTGATACTGAGCATTGATTTTAATGATTGTACAACTTTCCTTTGACTTCGAAGTTTTTCTTTTAACATTAAATTTCTTACCTTTGCAACATTCGAAACATTCCGTTTTTCCCTCAGGTATGTATTTTGAAACATTTTTCTCTTTGAAGTCAAACTTTGACTTTTATTAACAATATTATGCATCGTTACTTTAGATACAGAACAATCAGGGCTTCCACAGCATTTTTTAATAATAAAATATGAATAACTTTCTTCGAAAACAGCTCATACCTAGGCTACCATCCATTGCTTTTTAAAAGCGCCATTTTGCATTAAAACAAAATTGTCAAATAGCAGATGATAATTCACACTTTCAAAAATGCTACTGCAGTTAAAAAAAGACTTCCAAGTAGGCGATTTTTTATGGCAAAACAAAGTCGTCTAAAAATGTGAGAACAGCCTCTGTAGTATTTCTACATGGCTATAAATTTGAAACAAAAAAAAACCTTCGTGGTAACTCCTTGTTCTAACTATCATCAATGTCACACATAAATAAATGTTATAAGGTTTTCATGTTAAACTAATCAGTTATAATGATTTTGCTCTTTAACTTCTTCTTTCCGTCACTTTTCAATTTTAAAATACCATTACATTAAAGCGTTAGCGAATATGTTTATTTTTAAAAGGAGATTAATGCATTACTAAACGTATTACTAAAATGATCCATTAGTCTCTTTACTAGGAAATATTACCAATACTGATGAATTAAACTTTTCTTTTGTTGTTTGAATATAAATTAAACATACCCCATATAATTCTGAAATTAATATATCTTCCGGAGTTGACAATTCACCATTATGATATGTGTTGTCACGAAACTGAATTACAAATTTAGAACAGGCATTCTACGAGCTGATAAACGGAAAATGTTTTTCAAGGGAAACTGATATGTGTGTAGCATATAAAGGCTTTAATATGGATTAGGCTACTATGAAATAAATAATCCGAAACACATATACGTGAACGTTACAGTAAATGTTTGAATTACAAACCACCAACTGTGATACAAGCTAACAGACTTGCATCGCAGATTGGTGTATATGTTCAAAGAGACAAGGAATGTTGTGGATAAGTAAGATGGCATCCTCAAGTGCTGCTAGAGTTCATCTGAGAAAACAACTGGTAAACGTAAGTTTCAGTTAAGTGGAATGTGGTATTATTGGAATATGCGTCCTCCGATACAGAAGCTGTGCATCCTTTGAATTGTTAGTTGCTCAATCGAATCGTAAGCAGACTATATATCAGCTTATTCCACCTTAAATAGTAATGCATTGTCCAGATATCAATTGACATTCATGCTGAGCCCTCTAACTTTTACTGTTTATCACAGCTATTTAAGACAACATTTTATGCCATTCTTACTAATATGTTGTAAGAACCACTTGTTTAGCTTCTGATGTGACAGCTGAAGTACGTGTAGAAATCACACAGGAGAAAATTCACAATGCGTCGACTTGACGCTAACACACTACGCCTCACTCGGGCTGGTAACTCAAATACAAGAACTAAACTAAAAATTTGAAGATATTAACAAGTAGTAGGATTACTCTACAGGTTTTAGATAATCCTGTTTCCTAAAACCGCGTCAAAAACTAGTAGGAGCAAAGTAATAGCTGTTACGCCACGTTAACCAGCAATAAATGCAGAACAGAAGCTCACACTACAAAAAAGTACAGCCTTGTCCACACTCTCTAACTTTCCCTCCAAGAACACCATATTTAAACCTTTTCTCCGCAATGTAGAATTTGCATTATTTCACGCGCGTTACCAAATTTAAATATTCTGGTATTGACAATTAGGGGAAATGAAGGCTTATAGGAAAGTAAGCATAAAATTAAACTTAACTCATTAGTTAAAATAAATATAAATCCCTACAATGTATTCACATGGCAAAACATGCTATTACAGAATACTATTTTATTTAAATTCATCAGAAGATTAGATGTTTCAGATATTTTAGATTCGTTTGAAGCGTTGCATCCTTCCTCTCACCCAACACTTTTTTCTACAAGGCTCAGGCAAGCACGTCATGCTGGTACTAATATTTAGCTGCGCGTTCTCGTTAGTTTAGGAGTCAAATAAGTAAAAGGGCCTTGTGAATACATATCTGGGAACTTAGCGTGTCCATAGGACAATTTTTGGGTTTGCTGTAGCCTACAGACTAATTTTTCAAAATTTAGTTACTCAATTCTTATACACCATAAATATGAATAGCAAACAAGTAATATGCAGTTTGTTTATAAATAAAATTGATAATTTATATTACGCAAAACAGTTTCAAATAATAGTAAATGCTAAACTCCAAACTTCAGGAATTATTCTTAGGTTTAAATTATATATAAAAAATACAAGTCAATAATATTTCGAAATTATTCTTTATGAAAATTAGATAGTTTGCATGGTGGAAGAATTAGCCCCATAGTTTACTGATAACTGTAGGTATCTGACTGTGAAAATCGGTAACTGAAAACGAAAATACCTGCTCACTACTAAACAAAAGGAAAAAGCAAACAGAAAGATTTACTTATAATTTTGTGTATCTTCAAAAATAAACCATTCTTTTCATGAGGTGTAACAGCTGGTATGTCATCTCTGTTCGTCAACATATCCACTAACAGTAGAAGTTGAGCCATGACAGTGTTTCGTCAGTTAACACAAAGCATCAAATATTCCCTAAAATAATTGACGGTAGTGTAAATGATCTTCTGTTGAAACACTGTTTTCATCAATGTGTCTGATAAGAGATGAAATAGTTACCATTGATAAAATGTTTGCAGAAGATACCACTATGAATGAATGCTCTTTTGGCAATAGGCTAAACTTCATTGATAAATCAGAAACTTCTGCACGAGGCGCATTTGCAAATAAACAGTGCCTAATTTCATTGAATGCAGTAAATAAAAAAATTCTGGCATCTGTCAGTCAAAGTTATCTTATCCTTTAGATAAAGTATTGTTCAAGACCGCATTGCTTGTGGAAAACTTGTGATAAGCTCTGGTTAGTTCTGTAGCAGGCCACCTTAAGAAGATGGCCATTTATCTCTTTCATTTATATTGAATAAAAACTCCTAATAATTGGTAAAATATTTGCTGGTTATAATTAAAAGATACTAAAAGTAATCAAATCCTCTTCTTTTCTACTATTCAGAAGAAAGAAATGGTGTGACAAAAACTATCTAATTTTTGTGCTGATGACAAGAATGATATGTCCCTAATTAACAGTACCGTGATGAAAATAGTTGTGAACTGCTAAGAGAGAACCTTGTTAATGCTACTTCGGTGCCAAAGAAGAACTTACGACATATAAATCAGCAGAAAAACAGGATCTTAAGTGGTTGAAAAAGAAAATTTAAAGGCGTAAAGAGTCTGTTGATAATATGGGGTTACCAAATACTGTAAGGTACTTTCAGGATACTTTAACATCTTGTTTGTGCAAACAACATTTTTGTTGCTTCTAAAGTGCAAACTTTATATGAGATGGATGATCATAAAATTCGTAATTTTCAATTTTGGTCCCGTAACTTAACAAGCTTTTGCTATTCAATTTCATCCTGTTCTAGAAACGTTTAAGAAAGCACAATATTTGGTAATACAAGATTGTATATAATGCCACTGAGCCTCTTTCAAGAGTTTATTTTGTTAAATCCCATAGAAAATATTATTGTGTAAAAATTATACTATTTTAGCATTCTTGTATATGAAAGCGGTTGTGTCGGGGGACACTTTACTCAAGTAAGAATTATTACTACCACTCACCCTAATTCATGTTTTTAAAAAAAAGTATAAACTAAATGGAACTGTTATATTCCTAACGAATTCTATATAGTACATTAACTTAAATTCATCTCACTTAAAATCTATCTACTTGGCTTAAACTCAAATTACCAGTTTGACATCATAATTCTTACTTGAGTAAAAGACGAAACACCTTCAAATTTTTTAATTATTTTTAATTGATCGGGGCTTGGTTTGTTCCTAATGAAAGGTCAATCAATTTCTGATCAATGACGGTAATTACTTAGTTTATTGGTTACTTTTTCATTTTTAAATGTTTCCATTTTCAATTTTTCTTGATTCATATTTGATGCTTCTTTTTAAAAAAATTTTCAAGATTCATTTTTAAATGCTTATAAGTTACTTCATTCAGCTAAAATTCTACTAATTATCTCAAAATAGATAATATACACATCAATCCATTAGTAAATAAATTATATGTATATATATATATGTGTGTGTGTCATATTTTTTAATGTGTAAAAGACGCTGGAACTCTTAACAGCTTTCCATTTCCGTCATGGCTGATGGTTAAGACATACCGATGAAGATAACAAAAACTGGATTTCTGTAAATCATTAGTCTTTAATTTCGCACATAATCAAATCATTTTGTAGTAGATAAGATATTTCTAGAACATAAGCAATTACAATATTTTTATATGCGCGTTATATCATCTTAGAATAAGAACAAAGGAGGGCATAGAAACACAGAAGACACGTTAACAATGGCGGAAGCTAGGGAAAGGAATGCAGCAGAATAATGACGTAGTTATTGTGTCAAGAGTATTTATATTAAATCTTATGTACAAGTACAGCTAATCTGCGATTGGTTAATTTTAGTTTTAGTTGTCCTTTTCACGTAGCGTTACATAACGATAGAAAGATCTCGAATATGGATGAACAGATGAATTTAGGGGGAGAACACCAAATCTAGAATGTTAATTTTGAAGTCGTCAATTATTTTTAAAGCAGCTATCGTATTTTGTTATATCTTACATATATCTATATATGTAAAGGCAACTGAAGAATATGTAACTGCAAAACCTCTGACAGTTGCGCAAAATACTGCAAAATTAATATGAATAAAATGAAAAAATATGACTTTTAATGCACATGATAAGCTACCTTACACAAAGAATCGAAAAACAATAAGCAAATACAGGAATTTAACCTGAAATCAAAAAAAAATTAAATTGTAAGCAAAACATTCAATTGAGTTGACAATTCTTGTGATCTTTTTCAGGGAGCTGGTAATTCTCCTTTGCTGCTAGCAAAAAACAACTTATAAATAGTTTGCAAATTTAACGGTACTTGCTGAAGTCTAGGAAGATTCGAAGACAGTATATTGTCGATTATTGTTATACCATCTTCTGTTCAAGATGACAATCGTTTTCATATCTCCATTTTCAGTATAATTTTATTCATAGCAATTCATTGCATGATGCCTATCTAATTTTCTCATTATTAGAAAACACGTTAAGATTTCATGATACGCAGAAATTTATTTTGGTCAGGATGTCTATCACGTAATAATTTCCATATTCTGTTAATGGCAATATAGGTTTGTTTTTTCCTTTCCTTAAAATTTATATCTTTTTCTCCACTTCAATGCATCTCAAACCAACCTACAATAAATGGGAGATGAAAACTTTCGAAAACAATGAATTTATTTGGTTTTTAAGCCACAGGTAAATAAATATGTGATTTTCTATGCTTAAATTAAAAAATCCAAATGACTCATGAATTTCAAATTAAATTTTTATCTTCTCTGCGCAAGCACTCAGACAGAACACTATTAAATAGTAGTTCACGGTTAAGTAAGTTCTAAAAGTGATGACTGATGGGCACTTCACTTGACGAAATCTTCCCATCTAAATGTTGCATACATAAATGATGAGATTTTTGTTTTCTCATATCAAGAACCCATTATGTACGTATTAAAGACCACTTCTTTTCAATCCTATAATCGGTAAAGAGTTAAAAAAATATGCGGAAATTATGTTTACTTTATTTATCATATTTAGTCATTTATTAATATTAAGTGAAATAACATTTAGTTAAAATATTATTATTCCATTGCGGTATGCTTTAACCATTAGCTCTTTTATGGTGTTGAAATCAGATGTTATGAATTACAGTTAAATACAAAGGTTGAAGCAAGGAAATAAACTGAAAATTCTTTTATTTCTTTAAGCATCTTTTACAAAAGAAACAAACGCTTTCGACCCATTGTGTTTTTTACAAAGCAACGATAATTTAAGGCTTTCAACCAGCTCAAACAGCAGGTTATTCGAATGCGTTATGGATTCCAAAAATATTTATAAACCGTTATTATTCTTGGTTGCACAATACTTAACGACATTTTAGATTTTAGATAGTCCAATGTTATCCAACAAAAAAACTTCCTATATCGCTTTTGAAAAGAGATAAAAACATCAAAAGACGTAAAAGCCACCTTCTATGGATGAATAACCAATACATTATTCTTTAATACATTATTACATTCAGTGACATGAGCTTACTTTACGTAATGCCCACTTTTCTTACTATTCAAGCATACTGTTCAATACAAATATTGCCATTTCTGTTACTTAACTAACTAGTTTCGTTAACTGGATAGAACTATCTGCAGAGCTTAAAGTTGTATTTCCCCAAGTATGAGTTGGGAAACAATTTTTGTTGGTCTTAATTTTTTTTTTTGTATAATTTTGCATATTTATTTATAATTATCACCTAATTGATGTTTATCTATATATTACTATTTCATGACTTTATAATTTCCTTCTAGGATAATTTTTTTTCTCCTTTGGCGCAAAGGAACGCTAGCCCAGAAAGAGTATTAGTCTCAAAACGGGATTTTGCGTTGAATCACTATAAAAGACACTTTTGAAATTGCTGCCACCAAATATTATCGCCTTATATTATATTTAAATAAATTAAATATTAAAGAATTTGCATGAATGTGTGCATGCTTTTCTCACTGTGAAAAAAACAACAGTACCTAGAGCCATCCAATTTTGAATAACTTAGTCCTTCATCCGAATATAGACACCTAGAAGTCCGAATTTTGAATTTTGATTTTTTTTATTGTGTATTTCATATTTTGTAAAACTTTGACAAATTTTTTATTAACAAATTCAATGATTTCAAAGCGAATGATGGCAACACTGTACGGGAAAAACATTTTTATCTCCAGCGCACGAGTCTATTTATCGGAATTTCTAAAAATATGCTGTTTTTTTTAATATTTTATTGTGCATATTTCAAATTTTGTAAAACTCTTAACGAATTTATATTAACGTACTCAGCGATTTCGAATCGAGCAGGGCAACACTGTACGTAAAAAACATTTTTATCTCCAGCGCGCGAGACTGTCTATCAGAAATTCTAAAGATAGGCTGTTTTCGAAGATTTTTAGCCCAAAGGAACGTTAACCCAAATGCTCTCGAAATGTGTACATGTATGTAAATGAAAAAAACGACCCTTCGGGCGTAATATAAAAGCTTTCAGACATTTTTTTTTAATTTAGAAAATCATTAAATGTACGTGTATCGTGATAATTTGGACCGATGTGTATCTGAGTCACAATGCTAAGAAGTTTGCTAAGGACTCACTCGAAACAAATGCAGTATGCATTCACTAGTAATCTCGTGTTGAGTTCTCATATATACAAGGAACATCATAACACAAAGAAACATGAGAATTTAAAAATATTCTCTATTTTGGGTCATCGTTTTTCTTTAAAAAGATCAGATTTTAATAGAAAAGAATGTTCACAATTATTTAAATCGTTAATAATGAAGAATATGATGACTAAAAAAATATAGTTTTGATGAAAAACAAAGGAAATGAATTTACTTGCTTTTTAAGCCATAGATAAATAAATATGTGCTTTTCTATGCTTAAATTCAGAAATCCAAATGACTCATGAATTTCAAATTAAAATCTCAAGCTTTCTTTTTCATATAATATACAGTAGTAATGCAGTTTTTCCCACTCCGAAGTAAATCAGCTTAATCAATAACTCAGAAGCTTCATACTCGTAATGCGTAGATATAAACAGGTCAAGCAGAGAGTTTAGGAAAATAATTAGCAAACTACATTTAAAAAGCGATGATAAATTGTAAAAAAGGGAAACTTGAAGATGTCACATAAAGAAAACGAAATTTAGTAAGCCTACTGCGTTCGAGGTATTTATGGCTATTGCCAAATAAGTCGAAGCAAATAAATATCAAGTTAGAGAACCAGTTCTAGAAAAAAAAAACTGGCATTAAGCTATGCGGAAAAGACGTGATTAAACATTTTTAATGTTCCTTCAGCTACATCATATCACACATCAGCATAATACTGCGTACTAATGCTGTAAAATGGAAGACGTCATAAAGCAAGCAATTATATTAAATCACCATAGCAAACTGAAAAATAATGTATCCCTTTCCTTTTGTGAATAGGTGTTCTTGATTCGATATTTTAAATTCTGATGAAACACTCTAATCGATCATTCATCAGACGGAGCTCTGTATTGGGGTCGAAAGTCATGAGGGATAACTGTAGAGAGATTTTCATACTTTTACAAAAAATTGTGATGTGTGCACCATATGACTTCCTTGTACGGAATATTAAATTATACGCATTTTTTCTTGCATTTCATTTAAACTCATTGGATTGAATTAAATCTACTTCGTCGATAGCGCATAAACCGCAATAGAATAAATGCACTCTTTGAAATTCACTATATTTGCTTAGCATAGTGACACTGGCGCTAGATTCACTTAAGAGCGTTGCCATTCATTCATTTTATAACTTAGAACGCACAAAAAATTATATCATCTGAAGAATTATCTAATCGTTGCCACATGTTCTATTCAAATACTATAATAAATCTAAAACGGTGTAAAAAAGCAATTACAAAATCAAAAAAAAAAAAAAAAGAGAAAAGAAACAGTTTTTCGCAGACGATTCTGTATTTCTCATTCAATTAATTCAATTCACAGTTCGACAAGGCAAAAATATATAAAAACTCAAAATATCTATATTAAAAATTACGAAGTAAATCTTAAACACTTATTTCCTCGAATAAATTCCAGAATGGATTAAGCATGATTTGATTCGCATTAATAAAAGTAGGCGTTATATTTGGTGTTGTTAAGCTTAGCTTCTCTAGATTGGCAACAGATCCACTATTCTGTTAAGTTTGAAATGTAAATAAATATGTCTGCCATGAGAAAAATGATTAGGCTTAGTCGCACTTAAACAACTTTTAAATTGTTGATAATTCTACAAATATTGCATGCAGATTTACTAAAAGCATAAAAACCTTAACCGAAAGATAAGAACAGCATAGTTCAATCATTTTTAAAGCAAAAAATGCTCAATTTGCAAACATATGAGAATAAAGAAACTCAGATCACTGAGCCGAGTTACAGAGTGGGTATATGTATATATATACATATATTTATGTACTTTTGGTGCGGCTGATTGCAATCATAACGGGAGGTGCACATTTGCATGTTATAGCAGTCCTATATACAAAAATTAAACGTTCTGAGGCTACTCGTTTTTGAGTTATGCAAGATACATTCATATGTACATACGTACGCACAGACACCATGAACAATTCTCTTCAGAATACATTTTAAATCAGTTTTATAATTCTTTTGAAGATAAAAAGTCTTTTATTCTGTCCTTACGTACAAGTGTCACGCAAAAACATCGTTAAATTGCATTGGATAGCTGTCAAAATGGATATTTTCGTTGAAATATGATACCCGAAATTTTTCGCGATTACAATACTTCCTTTTTACTTTGTACAAGGAAGTGAAACGAATCATATTATTAAGCAGAAAAACAGTAATGTAGTATGCTATGGTTTTTACCACTTTCCTGTGCGTTTAATTGGTTGCCGTTTGTCTAAAAGAAACCTTTGATATACATCAGCTGATCTAATTTATTTTCAAACATTTTTCATAAAACTAATAACTTACCGACCTAAGTGGCTAATATTAAATGTATTTAATATCTCAGCAAATAGCTTACAGATATAGAAATAATTTTAAATTACGTTTTTATTGAACAATTTAATGTTACTTTTCTTTGCTTGCCGAGCCATATGAATGAATATGAAACCATGCCATATGAAGCCATTCTTCCTTAGAAAATCTCTACCTCCAGAAGTACGTATATAAAACGTTAGCTGTAAAAATACTTAAATGTGAGTAAAATATACTTAAATGAAAGTGAATGGGTAGGATTCATTATGCAATAAACTCTGACCTTAGTAAATGAGAGAGCTTTAAAATTCTGCCTGCTGACATTATTTACCTATGAACTTACAGTTATTCTTAATTACACAAGATCGTTTATGTACCTGGACAATGAGTGTGTTTTTTATGAATGATGAAGACACTTCCTTTGAGAGTAATAAATTTTATATCCATTTGAATGCACTTATAACGAGCTTGAAGGATTTGTTCGTGAAAAAGGAATAAAGATTCATATATGCTTACTATATTTATATACTTTACTTATTTTTTATTTCTGTACAATAAAAAAGAAGTTGGTTAATTCGCTTTGAATTGCCTTATTGTCTCTTTCTTGTGTTAATATTCTACACTCATGACCTGATAAACATCTCCATTTGAACTCCTGGTTTTTCTGCACACTCAAAAGCCATTGAGTACATTGGGTGCGATTAAGCTTAAAATTCTTCATCATCACCGTCGCTTTCATCTGCTTTAGCTTGAATGTCAGCTACTATATCCTCGAGAATACGAATCTTGGAAGTGATAACATCGGCATCAACAGATAACATAATTTTCAAATTCTTCTGTACTCATTTCCACATTTTCCAAGACATTTACATTTTTTAACTCAGTAATTTGTCTCTCTTGAGAAATGTCCAATCTAGCCTTACGGAAGCAATTGGTGATGTAACGTTTTCTAATGCATTGTGCATTAAACGCCTCGCTTCGAAACATTTACATTGGAATCTGAAGTTGTTTTTAGTTTTCTTTTTTATCGAGAAGCATCAAAATCAAGTACTTTCGAAAGTTTGATTTGAAACTTCCGATGATTCTTTGTCCATAGTTTGGATAACACTTGTAGAATTCGGTGGTAAAAATTCATTCTTTATCACTCACCGTCATATGTTTGTAGGATATATCACTCATCACTAACTTTCGGTTGACTTCGAAATGTTAAAGAAATTTTTTCAAGAAAGTATTAACTGAACTGGACAGCTGGAAGTCAAGAAATTTTATAAATCACAAAAATATTGATCGTTATAACCGGATTTGTTTGTTAAAAGCGAGTTACGCTCCTATAAGCTTAACATTGTATCAACCAAGTATGTTTGATTTTCTTGTTAAATCAGGGATCGTTATAAGCGAATTGTACTGTATTATTTATTGTATATTTTTGAAATTAACTGTTGTAGTATCATACTGTTAATGGCAAATTAATCTGATTTATTTCAATTTTATGAACATGATATTATATGTTATGTTCATAAAATTGAAATACCTTAATATTACGTTCATAAAATTGAAATACCTTAATATTACGTTCATAAAATTGAAATGACAATTTCATAAAATTGAAATGTCTTTGAGTTACCAGGAATGGGATTTAAAAATATTATTTTATGAACAATTTTATAAACATTATTACTATAATAATAATTATTCTGTCCTTACGTAGGATATTTCATTCACTTCAAAACATATGAATTTGTTTAAAGCTTTGATTTAAAATCTACTCCGATGCGATGAGTCGCCAAGATACACAGTAAATATGAGAAATATTTAGAAGAAAAAGTAAGTACTTTATACATTTATTTTCACATCTACAAATTAAATCAAGAGCAATATCAGATATTAACAATTTCTTCAAGAAGTAAAACAGTTGGTAAAATTGCATTTTTATTACTTTTCACTGAAAACTGCCATCAAAAGTAGAATTAATTTAGCTCTTAAGTTTTCCTTCGTATCGTTGTACATGTTACAGGCAAAGTACGAAACGCCAGCATTCTATAGAATGCCTAGTCATTGTATATAATTCTGGACGTTTTTAGGCAAAGTATGAAATACGTGAATTATTACATACTTTCCGTAGGCATTGTATATAATACCTAGGCATTCTATAGAATGACATGTGCTCTTTAGGCAAAGACATTCATTTCTCAAAAGTGCCAATATTATTTTGAAAAATTAATAAAAAAGTGCCATTAAAAAACTGTTATTCGACATATGTAAAATAAAATAGTGAGATAATCTTGATACAACATAATAAGTTTGTATTTTCGATCTGGCTAAGACTGAGAATCAGTAAGATTTACCTGAAAGCGGAAATTAAATTCAGAAACAGTCATGAGTTTCACGTCAATGCCCTTTTTAATACTTTTTTTTTTTTTTTTTTTCTGTCAGGGCTCACAAAGACAGTTGTAGAGTTCAATATCGTTACACGTAACTTTTTTGTATTTGGTTGAAAATTCTTTCAACATTCTGTCACGTCGACCATGGACAGTACTCAAACGGAAAATAGCTCAGCGTCCGTGACGCAATACTGTATAGTACTGACGCTTTCTTTAACAGAGTAAATGAATGCAGTTTCGTTTTCCACAAGCATCACATCCTAGCAATTCAGCAGCCAGTAGTCCCGTAGTTCCTTCTGAGTAGTCACTTTGGCTTAGTTACGTCATTTACTAACTTCTGATGAGTAGTTTCGGTTCTTCGAAACGAATCAGAAGTGTATTTCATACTTTGTCGGTTTGTCATTTGGCATTTCTGTAGAATGCTTAAGAAATGTGTGAAATATGAATCGTTTCATACATTGACGGCTAGTTTTAGGCATTCTATAAAATACCGAATTTCAAACTTTGCCCGTAACATACATATTATTCTAGTATTTCTCTTATTTAGTATAACAAAAAACATTGATCAAAAGCACGAAGAAATATCTGATCGAACAAATATATTAATTTCTTCCTAAAATAAATAGCATTATTAAAAACAACTTTATTCCTCCTTTTATTATGTCAGTGATATATTTGGTAAAATTCAATAACTTATAATATTATAGAGTTTATTTTAGTTAAATTTAGGTATTTTTCTTCCTCCACTAGAATTCGAATTAATTTCGTAACTATAAAGCACATGGCATGAATGATTTTTAAAAATTGAGACTAGTTTGAAAACTAGTCTGAGGCGATGAGTCACCAAGATACACAGTAAATATGAGAAATTTTTATATGAGACTGTAATTTTATACAGTTAGTTCAGTGAGTAATGTCATATTCCGAACCAGCTTAAAATTATCTTTTAGAACGTCCACCGCGACAGCATTTCTTCTTCTAGACAGATACCCCTACTTTTCTTTGCCTTAATCCAAATAATATAATCCACTCTATTTAACCTTCATATTTATTATTATATTACAGATGAGTATATATTTTAATTAATGCTTACTTTTACTTTTAAGGTACAAAAAACCTAGGAAATTTATCCTCTTCTATTCTTTGGCTATGTTGCACTTGCAAAATTATAATACTTTTTGTTAATTATAATACTTAATTTTAAATTCTGTAAGGTTTATGCTAAGTTTATTAGCAGTTATTTTAAGTTTTGTATCTTTCCTATCTTATTCTAATTCAAGCTTACAATTTCCTGCCAGAATGTAAATTCAGAAACGCAGTTAATGCAAATGAGAAAGAGTACTATTTAAGTCATGACTTCACCGACTTCGGGAGAGAAAGTCTGATTCCCTGACTAGCGCGCGTTAGCCTTTTGGTTACGTCTCTCTTAGCTATTGCTACGCTCGGCCATACCTTAGGCCCTTACTTAGCTTCGCCGATTTAATTAATACTTAGGGGCCAACTTGTTAGCTTCTGATAGCTTCGGCTATACCTTTCAAACAGCTTAGTTAAGCTAGTTTTAGTTTAAATTATTATTATTTTAAGTTCAAGCCCGAGTGGCGGCTTTGTGTAAAGTTCTAAGTAGAAACTGATTGTAAATATGCTGAAAAATAAAGGGTTATAAACCCTCTTTAAGTCTTACGTGTTCTGTTCACACACTTAAGCGATTATTCGCTTGTTAGTGCTCGTGGGGTTCTAAGTTAGAACTTTAGATTTAAATAGTAATACATCTCAACTCATACATCTTTTCATCATTATCCTAATCATACTTCTATATCTCCTGTTCACAGATTTTGCACCCTATTAATTATAAGACTTTTTAGTAAGCAATCATTTAAAGCCAAATTGAGGAAAGTATCGTATTTAAAATATACTAGCAATATCAACTTTATAGGTAATTACATTTTTAACTGCCGTCTTATTTAAAATGTTAATCTTCATTTCCTGGCAGCTATATCTGAGTTGTAAATACTCTCAAAGCATTGATATTTAGATTTAATTCTTGATGTCTGAAATGAGATTGGTTGGAGCACAGCATTAGACAGAAATAAGGATATCTGAGTTTGAAAGTAAACTGCAATGATATAATTAAGCAGTCTTTCTTTCGAATAATGCATTTATAAGACCATGGAAACCTAAAGTGTGACCTAGATTTCAAACAAATTTAATAGCTTAATTATTTATTCATTCTGTACAGAAATAAAACTGTAGGATATTTTCTTATTCCCTTAAGACTTATATGGTTATTAGCGCATTATTATATAATACCTTATTATCAATGTGTTTATCAAAGCCTAAAGTAAACTGAAATTTTTTCATGGAAAAGCGTTTGCAAGGGAGCTGGCTTTTACACAATTCATTTAGTTGGATCTAATAAAATAAAACAAAAATCAAAACCGAATGCGAAATTAGTTCACGTTTAAAAAATTATCTAATACCAATAAGGTTTTCTGCATTTTCCACTTGACAGTTTTTTAAAACTGTCTTTGAGTTACCGGGAATGGGATTTAAAATGTTCCGCGTAAAGGTGCTGTTGATTGTTAGGAAGAATCTGTGTTGCATTTCGATGACTGAGCCGTTATAATTGACAATGCATAGTAGCGAATCTTATTAAGCTGAAAAAAAAAATATGATTCCTCCTTTCGGTATTCTCTTCGCCATCTGCGACCTTTCTTGTTTGATTGTATGTGTTCTATTAGGCGAACTGTTTGTGTATATTCCTTATCAGCTTGTCGCTATCCTATCAAAAGACTACCGAAAATTTGGATGTGTTCTGTGTAATCTACCATTCGCTAAAGACAAAAAAAGAAGAAGAAGATTTCGATTCATTGTGGGGTGCTTGCAATATGAATGAACAACAAACATCCACCTTTTCCTCCATCGCCTTTTCCCCGAAGAGAACTTGTTAAGATGTCAACATGCAAGAGAGGATTAAGATTCAACTCCTGATAATTTTCGTGTCTCGAGGTTCGCGTGTAGGTAGTTACTGTCTGAGAAAATCAGAACTCGAGACAATGAAATCATACGTCAACCTTGTTTGTTTTGACGTATGAAAGCTATCTTTCTGTCATTTTGACTTCCCATGCAAAAAGAGTCGCCGGATCCATCATTCGGAACTCCGCTCAGACATGAGATTATTATTATGAACCGGATACTTTCAGGTAATTGAATATTCATTTTGTGTTCTCGTTATCAATGATAAAAATTTCCGCTTTCAATTAGGAACAAGACTTTTCAAATGTATCAAGAGTATCTCTGTGAATGGTACCAAGCATTGTACTGATTCAAGTCAAACCAGACATTATAATGTCTACAATAAGGCAATATATTCACCAAACTGTCAACTTTACTTAGTGTGATTGTCATAATGACACATCTCAGTTTTGATTTGTCAATAGACTTCGAAAAACCTGGTCATTTGGTTGAGATAAGAATCACGTGGGTTACCGTTTCATCGAAATGGGATCTATGGTCATTGTCACAAACTGTCATAGCTTGTAAATAAAGTACTGCGATAGAACAATTGCAAGAACAAAATCTTTTCATAGAATAAATGAACATAAAGACACGCTAAGAAACTGTTTATACCTTATATCTCAAATCTCAAACTTTACCCTAAATTATTTACCCTAATTGTTTACTTTGAGATAAGAATCATTTATTTTAACCTCAGTAAAAATTACCAGTTCAAAGTCTGTATTTCAGCATTTTTCTAAATTTAAAGGGCTCTGTGTACACAATACTGTTGAGTTTAACTAAATATTTTAACTTAACCTTAAATTTACAATTAATTGGCTTCTCTGCAGAGTCATTAAGTTTGTCAAAGCAGATGTGAAAATATACAATGCCTTTATCAAGACTCAAGAACTCCGGACCTTCCAACTGCTAACTGGACGTACTTTCCAATTACATTATGAAGGCCCATGGTAAAGAGGGAGAAAATACCTTACAATTCTGAATCATTTATATCTATAAGGAACGTTCAGCTAGTCTTAGTTAATTAGTTCATTGAAGAACGGTATGTAATCACGAACCATTATATCGGACTCGTGCGAATGCCTTCCTTGTCTTTTTCCAGCAAAATTTCGACACTATATAATTTAAATGAAACTTCAAAATATAGGATTTAAAACGATTTAAACATAATATTATCGAATGCGCTCAGTAATCCTTTATTTTAAAACTAAATCTGCAGAGTTTTGTTTCCCTGAAGGTGTTGTATTGCATTCCTTTACCTCAATCGAATTAAAAGTGCACATTTTGAAGGTACTGTCATCCTCAAACGCATTTTATGTCCTTACCTGCATTGTTTCATGTTAAATGCATTTCTGTTGACCATTTCGCAGTTGCAATAAATATTACAAATTTTCCTGTATATCTGCCTGCGTGTTGAAAGATCAAATGCAGATAACTTACAAATCATATTTACAAGAAGTTAAACTAATGTTATAAATTCACCCAGTTTTGAATATGTAGATTATATTTTGCATTTACTCATTGTTCACTGAGTGTGCTACCTTTACACCACGAAGGCATAAGGTAGCACACTCGATACGTATTCGAAAGGTCCAGGTTCGAGACTCGGTGAGAGCCCTGCTCATTTTTCATGTCTCCTGCTTCAAGTGTAATGTAGTGGCTCTACAACTCGATCAATTTGCTTAGAAGTTGACATGAATTTCCTAAAACTTAAAAAAAATCCTTTTATTATTATTTCTGCACAGAAAATAATCTTTGGATGTAAATAATCAGATATGAATCATAACAAACCAGCTAAACTTAGCTAATAGCTTGTATTTTGCTTTGGAAGTAAAGGAAAATTTCAAAAATCGTTCCTCTACCACTGATGGTTTCGGCAGTTGGTTTTCCTTCCATAAAAGCAAGCATGTAAAACTTATCAGCTACTGCAATAAATGGTAAATTATGAGAGATGTCAGGAAGTGGGGGAAAACCAGATCTGATTGATTGACAGAGCTAACGGACAGCTTTGATTGCTGGCATCCCAGCTGCTATTCCTTCAGAGATACTGAGCAAGCAAACCAAAAGAGGTTAACAGATAGCGAAGAATAATAAGAATATAAAAAAGAGGAATAGTGCAGAAAGTCATTTTTCTATCTTCTTTTCCTTCTTTGTTGACAAGGTTAAAGTGCCTCATGATGGATTGGTGGTCTAGGAACCCTATGTCTTCTTTACCTATGCTGTCACTTTGTATGTTCACCCTGACACTTGGGTTTATACGTAATATTTTTGTGATTCCTACGCGATGAGTTGTTTGGATAACCCCGCTGAATCATGATGAATATTAAATCGTGATGAAAAATAATTTTTTTCTTATTTATCTGAAATAAACCCCAACCGATGAAATATACAGAAAAGCGTGAATCAAGCGTTTTTCAGAATTGATCATCATATTTCAATCCCGTAGCGGTGATAATTCCTGAATAATAATGAGGGTTAAAGAATGCTGCTACTGAAATGGTAATGTAACAAAAATTGTTATATTATACTTAAATTTCGAAATTTTCGTTTTCTAGCGAACCTACGCCAAATATATATATATGCAAATTTTAATTAGTATTTTTATACTGATATTCCTTGCACTCTATGGAAATGCGTTATCTATATGAGCTGTCTCGAACATCGGCAACTTTTCTTGGCTGGGGGTCAAAATTAACAAAATAAACGATTTCTTCTTGAAATTAATGCGTAAAAATGTAACGAATTTTTTATTAAGAAATTCAACGATTTCAAAGCGAGATATGGTAACTACAAAAAAAAAAAAAAATTATCTCCAGCGAGCGAGACTGTGTATAGGAAATTCCAAAGATATACTCATTTTAAAATTATTTTGAGATATCGAATTGAATTTTATGTTTTAAGTGCAAGAAACATGATATTTAATAAAGAAAGGTAACACACAAAACGTTAAATAAAAAGCCCCTTTGGGAATCTGAAATCTTTCAGATTTTATTTCGGTTTTTTCTTTTTATATATATTCTACAAATACTCGTTTCGTATATATGTTTTACAATTTATTTTTACATATTATGTTTTATTTTCGGAACTCTCACTTGAAATTATGAAAGAGGCCACTCCATGTCCCCGCAAGTCATAGGTTGTCGAAGCCTGAGCTATCTGATACATTTGTCTTTCTGCGTTCGCTGAATAATATAACGACATTTGCACGATAGTAGGGATGAAAAATAGCTGCTCACTTTATGTGCAATTGAATAAAATGTTTCGCTTGTTTGGAACTTCTAAAGCAAATGTTAAAAACCTCAATCAAATTCTCCGAAAGCGTGTTCTGTATCCAATCAATCAACAGTGTTTTTAAATTGGAGGTTATAAAAATTCATATGAATTTTAGTTTTCACATTTTACATTATTTATTTATTTAAATAAATTTATCTATTTAAATTTATTTATTTATTTAAATATATCTTGCATATATAGCATTGCTGAAAATACTCCATTTCTGTATAATAGCACTAACGTTTCTTTCAATACAATGAACGTTTCCTAACTTGGGAAACATGAAACCTGATATTTCAATATGTAGTTCAAACTGATGGTCCTATTTGTTAACGCTCTTGAAATCAGACTATTACAAAATGATTATTTGAAAGTGTAGTTTCTAAAAATCGTATTTTAAGCAACGAGAAATAATTCTTATAATCGCTAAATATCTATATAAATTGAAAATAATCCAGGTTGTACAATATGGCATACTGCTGATATACTGAAAGTAAGGAAATTCAGCCTTGAAAACTATTTATGCCAACTTTGAAATGATTTCATACTGACATTACTTCTTGACATGTTCTAGATATTACGCCTTTGAACGTAAAATGCATTTATACACAGAAAAGGTATGTATTATTAATTTGAAAATGCATTCTTGCATAAAATCTTGGGTCTGCTGGATCTTATACTCAACACTGATACAGCGCAACATCAAAAACAGGTTAAGTTAAGGAAAAAGCAAATTTTGTGAAGAATCCATTTTGCCCATAAATTAAGTTCTATCTCACAAAAAAGTATGATGTGAAGAATTAAATTGTACAGCCAATGAATTAAAATAAATCCATCATCGCATATTTTGGAAACCATTCAGCAGTTATTTGCTTGGAGAATGCATTGCAAAAAATATTTTAAAAAGTCTTCCTGAGGAAAAACATTTCGTGTTTATAAATGGCTGAACTTTACAGCAATAATACTTAGGTAAATTCACCGTTTAGTGTGATTTAATAGGTGTTAGAAGCCATGTTAGAGACTATTTTCTAAAGCATAGATATCAAAATTTGTTTCTGGTGTTAACTGAATCCATCGAGGCGGCAAACATGGTTTCATGGATCTTACCAAGTTTCCTGATTTTGCTTTTAGCAAGATGAAAGAGGCACTAAAATGTTTTAAACCAAATCACTTTCCTTACTTACACAGTTAAACGGCTGACTCTACCTTAGATTTTTTGATGGTTTACACTCTCTGTCACTCACTTTACTTTGTTTACTAAATTATTTATCTCATGTGGCGTATCTACTCTGCATGCAAATAAGAAGGTTGACCTCTCTTCTTGTACCAGGTACGATACATTTAACACAGATAAGCATAAAAATCTACAAGATAGCACTCAAATTATTAACTTGTTTTGCTGTTTCCAACTTGTAAGTAAGTGATAGATGATAGGAAGTAACTGATAAATGATCATAAATAACTAAATGATCCTGTTTCTTCTCATAACCCATAATCCTAAGTAACATATGTTCTAAGAGAGTACCAATGCATTTGAATCGTTAAACATATGCCTAGCAAACTGGCTGTTCAATTTATAAAAACTTTATTCAGACTTATTATAAGCAGCACTGACGGTTCATAAACTATCAGCTGAGCTTTTTGTTGATGTTTCGCATTATATCATTTGTAGTTCTGCACATGCTGCAAAATACAGGTGACAGGTGACGGCGGACAGGGACACCTGGTGGCTTTGGTAAACAGGTATTTGTCTCGTGTCTACCACTACCCGTAGAGCTGACACCTCCCTTGATGAGATACCTCATCGGGAGTTCATTTCAAATATTATTTGGTTGCACTGCCAAACAAGGACTGCTGAGTCAATCACATTTGTGGTTTGGGAAGACAGCATTGGTGATCCTAACATGAAATGTGAATAGAAGTTATACATACATACGTACCAACACTTATAAAAGCATAAAACATGTAAATGACATTTAGGAGCATAAAGCATATGTGAAAGAATACAATTATAATAAAAAAGCGTAAAACACTTATAAACACACAAATAATATATACGCACATAAAATATAAGTAGATATAACATATAAGCAGATGCAGCTACGACATATGTACACGCATAATGCTTACTAAACAAAATGCAGTTCGATATTATTTGCATCGTGTGCTGCAGCACCTAAGACTTAAAGTGCTTGCAAAATAATGCTAATCGTAGTTCACGCAGGCATAGGTACATTGAAGTACAGAAACAGATCTACACACAGGCGCATAAAACACGACGAGCTTGATGAATAATTCTGTTCATGAACAAATTATCTGAAAAAAAAACTACTTAGATGATGAAAAGTGTCTCGAATTATGAACACTCATATTAGTAATGTAAGATTTGTGTTTGGAGGTAAGCTGCGGTACGTAATTGACACACAGGGCCTTCTGAAAACCTCATTTTAATATTTTACTTCTACTTATAAACAAAGGTTTCAGCAAGTTGTTTACAGGACCATGAGTTCGGCCTAGAGAAATTTTTGACGATTTCTTTTCACGGAAGAAGCTGTGCGGTATGTAAAGACTTGAGCGCTTTTGACATTTAGATTTGCTTTGTTATTTATGAATTGTCTTTCTAGGCAAACCTATGGGCTTGGAAATTAAAAAATAAAGTTGCGGACTCCCTATAAAAAATAAAGTTGTGGACTCCCATAAAAATGATCTCAATAAAAAAGAACTATAGGAACTCCAGAAGCAATAAGAAAGTGAGACTGGGGAAGAAGTGTGTCTTCAGAGGAACAGGAAGAAAAAAGAAGAAGCCTGTAAGATGCAAAATTTCCACATAACAGCAAAGCAGTAACAAGCTGTAGTATAAGCAGTCTCAGTGGCAATCTCCTGTCTCACATTAGAAAACTTTTAAACTAGAAAGCTACAAAGAATCCTTTCATTTCAGATATAACAGGAGAAAGCGATTGGCTTTTGCAAAATCTGATGTTAATTTCTCCGACGAGTTTTGGAACACAGTTATATTCTCGGACGATTCAAAGAGGACTGCAATATGCGTGAAGAAAGCCAAACGCCGAACTGCAAGAACAGTACGTAACACCGACTGGGAAACGTGGTGGAGGAAGCGTCGTAGTTTGGGGCTGTATGACAGCAAAAGGATTGGGAACCTGTGCTTCATTGATGGTATTATGACAGCCCGTAAGTACATTGACAATATTGCGTCATAATTTGAAATTCGGTGCCCAAAACGTTGGCCTAGGAACATCATTCATGCTTCAACAGAACAATGATTCTGAGCATAGAGCGAACCTCACGCGACAGTGGTTACTCTATTACGCTGCTCACCAGTTAAAGACACCGCCTCAATCGCCTGACATAAATCCAGTTGAAATTTGATGGCACAAATTGGACTCTAGAAGTCAGGAAACATAAAATTTCACATAAAGATGAATTTAAGTATATACGTTTGCAAGATTGGTCTGAAATTCCAATAGTACAAACAAGACTTTTTCTATGAGAAAGTTTCACTTTTCTATGAGGTTTTGTCTATGAGACAAGCTGTCTATGAGATTACAAGCTGTTATAAATGCAAAAGGTATGAATACAAAGTATTAAATTTTGTTCCCACATTTTGCTGTATGATCTTGCCAATACTTTCTTGACATGCAAATTTAAGTTTTTGTTGTATATTTTGTGTAAAAGGTATATTAAAGTGAAAGTTTCATTAAATTTGTGTGTTTATTACCTCCTGTATTCCTCATGTCCAGCTAAAATTGGCAAGCATTTCCTTTGTTAGCTAATATGATCAATTATAGGCAACTGCCAACACTTTTTTTACCCACTGTAGGATTCTCAGAACAGCAGTTAGTTAGCCAAATTGATAACGCAATTGAGCAGTTTAATTCAACTCGGGTTCGAATCTCAGGACAATCTTCCAGTTATCCTTCGATGGCCTCGCATGAAAGCAAACCTTCCCATAGGTAGATTGCTCTCACATGCTTTGCCAACCGTTTAGAAGAGTGGATAGTACTGCGGGATGTACAGGCAATAAATTCAGTTATGTTTTAGGGTACGTTCACAAAGTTATCTGAGTATTTTTGGAGTTATTTTTAACTAATAATTTTGCACTTTTTATGCATTTCCTACCTCTTATTGTATAGTCTCTCTCAAAGAAGTATACTTGACATCTTTTTTAATGAAGACAGCTGTCAATATGCAATTTTCCTGGTATACAAATGCTCAAAAGCGCTATTAGCAACACAACAATGCAACGAATTCTTTTCCTTTTATTTAAACCGCGTTCTCACACTCCTATCGAGTTATAAAAAACACATGACACTTCTCAGAAAAATTACGCATTTGAGGACTGAAAATGCCGAATGGTCGATCAGTTACTTGAAACACTGTAACCAAATAAGATTAAATTTAATTACCGCTCATCTCTGAAGGAAACTTGAATTCATAGCACCTTCTGTGAGCCGATCAAGACTTTCCTGCA
The DNA here is from genome assembly GCA_000611955.2 of Stegodyphus mimosarum. Classification (NCBI taxonomy): domain Eukaryota; kingdom Metazoa; phylum Arthropoda; class Arachnida; order Araneae; family Eresidae; genus Stegodyphus; species Stegodyphus mimosarum. The sequence continues at coordinate 49,432 of KK118029.1, read as the reverse complement.
AAATGCCTGAAGGAAAATATCAATATTTCGCATTCTTGCATGTAGATCTTACTAATCGAAGCAGCATATCTGAGACTGACGATTTCGTAGACAGACAAGGAAAGTCATGACGTTTTTCCCGTCAATCAGTGGAAATACTTCCTCTTTTAAGCTCATTTACACAGCTTCCGTGAAACAATTTTGAGAGTGCCGATGATTTCCAGCATTGCGCATATTTCCAGCCAAAGTTTAAAGTTGCTCCACATATCTAAGTGCAGTTTTTCTGCGACCATATCAATTAAGACATTTAAAATTTCAGTTCTTGAAATCCATTGTTAAATTCAAAGATTAGTGCATTTTTCAGCACAACCCACGAAAGGCTAGAATATTTGATATTTGTTTCGTAAAATATTTGGTCATGGTAGATGTAGTTGGATTTGATAGGCCTGTAAATAAAATCAAAACATGATGTTACATCTACTATAAACAAGATACTTCTCATATAACCTGTAAGGTATTTCTCTCCACCTTCTTGGCATGCCTTCGTGGTGTAGTGGTCAGCACGCTCGACGCGTATTCGAGAGATCCATGGTTCGAGTCCCGGCGAGGGCATTGCTCATTTCTTCAACTTCCAGCATCAAAGTAAACTAATAAAGCTACAATGGTGCCCGAACTAAAATGGTAGTGGATGATGATTCTCCACCAACAGGATTTAGCGACTGGGTCTCCTAATCTCCAGTCGCCCTTTCAAAAGAGGGAGCATGTAAGGTATTTCTCCCGCCTTCTTGGCCTGCCTTCGTAGTGTAATGTTCAGCAAGCTCGGCGCGTATTCCAGAGGTAGGTTCAAGTCCCGGGGAGGGCATTGCGCATTTTTCATCTCTCCTGCTTCCGAGATAACTCCTAATGACTATAAAAACCAAAGAATTTCATGTGAGAAATATAATACTTGAATTCTTATATTTCTTACCGCACGAATAAGAAGTTGGTTTTGTCAGCAAAAGATTTCCTTGCAGAAAGAAATAAAATCCATATGCTTTACTTTTAACTTGAGTGGGAATTCACAAATAAAACTTCAAAATTTTTGTACTCAAATAATGGAAAGATACTTTTAAAATTCTACCATCCAAAATTTATCAATATTCTTGATTTTTTTATTATTTATCATTTAATAATGTGTCTGGAACTTCTGAACTAATGTGTCTACTCTGAACTACTTTGAAGAGCCTTTCAATGTTTGGTTGTAAAACTATTTGAACTACCATGTGCTATTTTTTGCAGTTGAGGATGTATTATTTTATGTTGAAGACAAAAAGGTCTTGTTGACATTTATTTTGTACCAACTGACATTACTTTTTATCCTAATGCTTTAATAAAAGTAATTACTAATATATTCTCTTTAGTATAAAACCATTTGATTCACTTTCAGTTATTTTTACTCAATGCTATACCAAGTATTTTTATTATTTTGATTTCCTTGTATGAAGTAAAAGAAATATTGTAATCGCGAATAATTTCAGATATCATATTTCAGCGGTAATATCCAGTTCGACCTTTTTTCACTCCATTTGGACGACTTTTTCACATGACATCTGTACGTAAGGACAGAATAAAGCACTCTTTTTCCCCAAAATGGATTCTAAAATAGATTTAAAAAGGATTCAGAAAGGATTTTTTTCGTGAAATCTGTGTGTACATACTCACGTACATATGTATTCATGTATCTTGAATAACTCAAACACGATGAGCCGTAGAACGTTGAAATTTTATATATAGGATTGCCATAATTTCGAATATTTTTCGGACTTATTTATGCACTTTACTGCAATCAGCGGTATATATATATGTGTGTGTGTGTAAAATATAAAAAATTACGATGACTTTGCTCTGCGCGAACAGACAACCTCTAATTAACTTTCTGCAATTTCAGAATCTTTTCCCTAGACCAGTACTTTCAAGAACACTTTGGACTATTATGTATCCGCTATTATAAATAACTCTAGTGGATATGTTACGCGACTTAAAAGTCCTTACTCGGCCTTTATTTCCAATCATTGGTCGTAGTCATATACTTCCAATTGCAGAAGTGTTTCAAATGAGAAAAATATTCAAGTTTGGGCGATGTCAGAATTAAAAAGAAAAATTTTAATTTTGACAAATAATGAAATCTAACTTTTAATGTCATCTCCCGATTCCTATACTTATATTTGAAACAGTTCTATGCTCATTATGAAAAAATGAAATTAGAAGAAGTTTGACTCCCAAAAGACAAAAATTAACCGGGATGTTAAATTTCAAAATTTGCAGTTTTTGATGTCATTTTTGAGTTGCCTTGAGAAATTGATTAAATTAAGTTAGAATAATCCGAGGAAATAAATTTACATGAAGTGCAGCAAAAGTGTGTATAATTTAATAAGCTGTACAAGGAAATCATGTGGTGTGCACATCAGATTTTTTTACACATTAACTTGCCTTTCCACTAGTTATAGATTTCCATTGTGAAGTATGGTATAAGTATATTTTCCTAAGAAAATATTAATTCTTTTCATAGTTTGTAGAGGCTTAAGTTTTTGAATTTTGGAGTAAAAATTTCATTCTTTTAAAAAGTATCTTCTCTAAATTTTTGTAGACTCATAGATGTGACACTCACTCTTTCACAGGCACAGACAATTAAAACAGACGCAGACAATTTATTTCACACAATTCATTTACCTACTTCCCCTTTACTTATGTTTGACACAGAAAATTCATTTACACATCATTAGTTAGTCAATTAGTCAGCTAGTTTCTGAAAAGTGAAAATTTTAGTTTTTCTCTAAGTCTCAACAAATCATAAAAATTTGGAAGAGTAATTTAACTTAACTAATTTTAAACTACCTTTAGATTTGCTGAAAATGGTTTCTTCACGACTTAAAAATTCAGCCCATGACATTTAAAAATTCAGCTCGTGGCATAACGATCACTCGTTTGGGAATCAAGGCTCAAAGGAATCCCGCCAAACTACTATTATGTATTTTAATATGATTGGCGCATTAATACTTTACATATAAGATTTATGTGTTTACATTGAATGACGCATAAAATAATATGGAATAAACAATACATTTATTCGTGCTTTTTGTACATTTTGAAGATGACTGGTTACATAAACAGGATAATTACTATCGGAAAATAAGTATTCTAAATTTTAAATGTGTAAACAGTTTACGAGAATCATATTCTTTAATATCAGAAGAAAAAAATATAACCTTGAATTATAGTTTAGTAACTTGAACTTGCATTTAATGAAGCGTATTTGTTTCAAACAATCGTTGAAGAAATACACTAGTGCAGCAATTCTCAACTAGTGGTACGTAAAAGAAAGATAAGTGGTACGCAAAGAAACAAAGTATTTTTAACTATTAAATTTAAAAATCTCGCGAAGGAAAAGAACAATTGATAGAAATTTTCTGTGATTGAACTCTGACTGAAGATTTCAAAAATAACACATTCGTTAACTTTAGGCTGAACTGAAAAAAAGGATTTAAAGACATTTTAAATAAGGTTAATAAACTTTTATTCCCTTTTTGTACAACCTATTTCTGTGACAAAGATTTTCTTCCATGTTATATTTGAAAAAAAAAATACAGAACAAAACTGAAAGTGGATCGTAATTTACGGTTAAAGCTAATTGAAATATGACCAGACGTAAAGAAATTGATCTCTCTTAAATAGGCCCAAATTTCACAATAAATTTTAGAATTAAAGTATTATAACTTAAATTTGATAATTAAAATGGTAACCAATTTTTAACCTAATATTTTTATGTGTGCATATTTAATACAAATAGCAAACAGGTTGTGCAAATGGTAAAATATATTTTTTTAATAATATTTCTATTGAGAAACTAACAAATAATCATTGTAAGATGTAGTGGTGGTACTAGATTTTTTTTAGTTTTGTTTAGATGGTTCACTAGTTAACCGCTGCACTAGTGTGTAATATGTGATATTCAGAAAATATTTCATGCATTTGTACGACTGATTTTTCTAAACGATCATGACGTGAAAAACGCTTATTGTTGTTCTTTCAAAATATACTGGTATACCATTCACAATCACGCTTAGCGTAACAATCTATTTACTTGTCAAGCAATTAATGAATAAAACTACTTTCATATCTTATTTATGTTACGCCGCATATTTTTCTTTAAATATTATCCTAGAGTATCTTTACCATTCATAAATGAAACTATAATTGCTTGGAGGTATATAACTTCAAATTTCTTCCAACACGTAGTCTGTTAAACGTAAGATTTGAAATTTATTGAGGAAATATAATTGTATATTTTTGTTATACCACTGCAAAAGCTTTTTCAGTGTTTAATTGTCTCACCGGAAAGAATCGGATTGACAAAGGGGAAATTAGACAAAAATAAGCCATGGAAATAGAGATAATTTGATAGAAGCCTTTACTGATTTCGAGGTGTCAAAGGTTCTCTGCTTCAAGGAACTAACCTTTGAGCTGGAAGCAAACTGTAAAATTAACGTCATTTGAAAGGTGTATTTTGTCTTCCTACTTTGAACTAAAAGTTCAAAGTAGTTCAAAAAGTTCAATTCACTCTTCTGAAAATATATACACATTGTTATCTGATCTGTCAGGATGGTTAGTGGTAAGATGCTCGCGTTTCTATTTCTCTTCTAAGAAATTTTAATAATTTTGCTACATTCCAAGAATCGTCTTTATCATGTATTTCAATATAATTATTCTATAGTTCCCATGCATCGAAACTTACCACTTCTTCCATGCTCATGGTACCCGAGTCATTCGATGGGAAAGTAAAGTTTTTTCAAGATTATACAGTCAGGCTGTCAAGTATTTCTCCCGCCTTCTTAGCATGTCTTCGAGCTGTAGTGGTCCGCACGCTCGATGCGTATTCGAGAGGTTCGTGGTTAGAGTCCCGGCGAGGGCATTGCTCATTTTTCATGTCTCCTGCTTTCCAAATAACCTAATGTCTCTACAAGGCATCTGAAATGAACAAGAGGATATTAAGCTGTCGAAGAGTCAGGCTCTGAGAAAAAAAAAGCCATAACAGATTTGAGAGTAAATTCACTATTTTTTTTTTATTTTATTTTTTTTTCACATTATAATATCCCACTTCTGAAATGTTTTCTGATCTGTCAAGATGGTTAGTGGTAAGTTGTGATTGCCTTTCATTCTTCAGGATGAGTCTAGCTTTTTAATAAATTCTTTTATTGCTACACTAAATATATTTACATATATTTACATCATAGTTCAGGAATATTCGTCACCTCACTCACATTCTCTCGAATCCCGATTCTCGATTACCCTCATGCGCCCTCTATCGGCGGCTTTTCTACCATGCCATCTATCGGCTGATTACAATATATTGAAATATATAATATCAAAAATATTAGTTGCTAATATTCTATATGTAGGCACTTAAAAATCGTAAAAAATAACGAGATTTGACTTGCCATTTAGTGACCGCCAAGATTTTCAAAATGCAGTTGAAAATGTGGAAAACTGCAAAACTAATCGATTCACGCAACGAAAATATCAGACATTGAATGAACTGATGAAAAGCGAAAGATAATATATTTTAGCTGTTCATTGCACAAGAGCTCAAAAAGAAAGGTCAAATAGAATTGATTAAAATGTCAAATTTAAGAATTAAATCATAATATAAGTAGTTCTGAAAATAGGCTGACCACGAATTAAACATGTAGCACAGAGCAGTTAAAAAACTATCAAAGTAGTGATCAATGTTATACAAGCTGGAATTAGCGAACTTAATATAATTACAGGATTTAGATATGCAAGACCACGGGAGGCTGAATGGTGAAATCATAGAATACAAATAGTTCAATATAAAAGTCAAATCACCGTGGAAAAAAAAAATTCTCGATTTCTTTTCATTTTTGGAGCTTTATCTTACAGATAAAAAAATGCTGCACATTTTTCACCTCAATAGATTTATTTCGGACGCACTGCAAGTTATTTCTGTCTCTTTTCCCACCTCATACTACCCATGATTTTACTACTTTTCCTGTATAATCTCGTGATATATGATTGCAAGTTCCTTCCCTCCTAGATTCATCATTTGATAAAAAAAAATAGTGAATTTACTCTCAAATCTGTTACGTTTTTTTTTCCTCAGAGCCTGTCTCTTCAACAGCTTAATATCCTCTTGTTCATTCCAGATGCCTTGTAGAGACATTAGCTTATTTGGAAAGTAGGAGACATGAAAAACGAGCAACCGGTACTCTAACCACGAACCTCTCGAATACGCATCAAGCTTGCGGACCATTACAGCTCGAAGGCATTCCAAGAAGGCGGGAGAAGTACTTGACAGCCTAACTGTATAATCTTGAAAAAAAAAAAGATCCACATCGCATTATATGTACTTATCTCTCCAAATAAATATGTACCTATAATTAAAAGTTAAATCCAATATCACTTTATTTTTAGACTTTCGAAACCACCTTGACTGCAGGCCAATACTTCAAGTTTGAAATAAAGGAAAAGCGTATGTTTGCGAACAGTGTTTCATCTCATAATACATGTGCAGTTAAAGAAATGCAACGTCAAAATAAGTTTCGGTAATCGGGTATTTCCAGGAATGACTTCAATTTTAGGCATACGAAATGGCTGGTTCGTCCACCCATTATATCGCAGATGAAACACACCTACATGCGTCCCTGTGCAACGGATTTACAGAAAGTAAATTGAAGAAGGAATCGTGTCAATCGTGCCAAGGGTACTGCAGCTTCCAGAATTGCTTGTATCATGAATTGCATAGATCGACGTATTTCAAGGCATGCATAGCAGCTTTACAGAGCACGATTGTCAACATTAAGCAGAATGGATAATGTTGACAGTCCTTGACAAAATGTTGACAATAATGTTGACAACTTGAATGTTCCAACATCTGAAGAAAAATTTCTAAGCGATTGGTAGAAAGCAGCTTGCAATCATGCCGCCTTTGCGAAAACTGTTACTCATGCAAAAACACTGTTGCCAAAGATTGCAATGAGTGTCGGGACAAAACCCCTTGAGCGACTAAAAATAGTTTACGAAGACACAAGATAGAGTAAAGTAACGAGTCTCGTTTCTGTTTCGTTAGGTGAACAGAATCGTATCAAAGACACAATAAAGGCGTGCGGTTACGTAGTGAAGTGCTACAGCCGGTTGCACTACCTGACAATCAGTTGCGAAATGCTGTTTTCAATCAAAATAACGCTCGAGCGCACACGGTAATCATCAGTAAACAAGCTCTGCAGAGCATAGCCATCGAGGTCCCTAGATCGCTCATAGATCGAGCACTAATGGGACGCGATTGGCTGTCACTTGCTTCATCTGCCCCTAGCCCCAATCGGAAGACGAACTGCGGAGGATGAAAGGAAGTATATGGTCATCCAATCCTCAGGAGAGTATCCACAGACAGATTTCATTTGTATCTCGAAAGGTTGCTTCTTGAATCGCTGCAAGAGGTGAACCTATGTCATACTAATCACACCATATGTTCAATAGCTGTATTTCTGAAATAAAAACCAACTTGTTTATGTATGGAATTTCTCTCTATCTACCAATTTTCACCACATTCTAGTTGCATTTCACCACATTCTTTCACGGCGCTGCGCTTTTCAGTCAGGCATTTTAATTCACTTCAAAGGAGAGAGGACGGTGGTTTTCAAGACGAAAATTTCTGAGAATATTTCCTTGACCTAAGGCGATTGAAAGGAAAAAAATTCAGAAGAACGACTTAAGAGTGTTTTTTTTCTTTTTTAAATATTGTAAAAACGTGATACTCATAAAAAAAGTGCAAATGTTATTTCTCACTGAGTAGCGCATAACGTTAAAAAAAATTTAATCTAAAATCAACGTATATATCTAACTATATATGGCAAAGCAACACTGTTTTTTCAGAGATTTCTCGCGAAATTAATAAATTGCGTGAAAAATTTCGATACAGGCAATCAAATTCGACAAAAATTCTGTCATTGGCGATCAAAAATCTGATATTTTATATTTTTTGAATTATCTTTAGATTAATATCAGGCTAATTTCTTATTATAATTTATTTACTATAGTCTATTTTTTTATTATGTATTTAGATAAAAAGATTCATATATATATAACTTTTGATAAAATTGGAAATTCAAGACTGGAAGACTTTCCTTGCGAGGAACATCACCTACAACCATCCCGGTCGCCGCCCGACCCTGTATTCAGGGTCCATATCGGAATACCCGTATCAGGATAAGGGGCAAGCTGTCTGTATTCAGCAATCTTATCCACTACGCGCCTGGTAGCGCAAATTTACAACTTTTATAAGTGTTCGAAAGAATTGTTTAATAATGGTACAAAAAGTGTATCTCTGATGCCCTGATAAATTGAAACAGCAAGTATAGGAAAAAAATAGTAAATTAGCCGCAGACTTAATGAAGGAAAAAAATGAGCTATGAATTTTCCACTGAGGTACGCAATTACGACCAATTTCCATGAATCTGATATAATACAATCAAGCAAGACTTGTTTTTGTTCGCTTTATTGGGCATGTAATATTACCTAGAAATCCGTCTGCGATTCAAAAAAGAAAGAAAGAAAGAAAAAGAAAGATCTTTTACAAATTAACTAAGCAAGCCTTTACAAGATGACCCCATTTTGTATTCTTCCTCAGTAGTTACTCAGAAAGCGTATGCAAATATTGCAGATTATTAACTTGAAAGTTACAATGTATTCCGTTTCGTGACATTTATGAAATTTACGTGAAAAATTATGATAGATGATTCTCAAAACAGAGTAGCATATCATATGCTATGAGCAAGCGCTGAATATGAATTAGTAGTTAACAGGAGTTTACGTTTTTAGGCATTTTGAGGTCTTAGTAATTTTGTACTGAAGCGCGATTTTGATAGCTGTCAGAATGCAAGTGAAACGTGAAAATCCTAAAAACTGAACTTTTCCTCTTTTCTCTCTTTCCTTTTTTTAAGAATCTGGATTAATAGATATATGCATATAATACCTGTGTGCGTGTGTGTAAAATGTGAAATATATGAAAATAAATCTAATATGTAAAATCTATAATAAGAAAATAAATCTCTTAATAAATTACTTAATCTTAATTAACAATAGCTCTTTAAATTTGTTTTTTAGATTTTTATGAACCCCTCCTAGCACCCGCAATGCATCAAAATTTCTCTCGACTACGACCATACATAGATTAATCCATACATACGACTTAATAGCGCTGATGACGTAACTAATGCGAAATATTGACGTAACTAATTCGGAACTTCAATTAAAAATTTCGAGAATTGAAACCTTTCTCTTAATAGGCTGCCATATTGGATAACTGCTCACTTTTGCTTCAGCTCTCTTGCCGTTAAGACGCTACTTCTTTCGCTGAAATGTCGCCTAGCTGTTGTCCATTGTTCTAAAAATATAATATGTGTGAAATTGTGTAATGTGGGGTGCATAGCGTACCTACAATGATGATGTGCAATGAAAAAGAAGATGTGTCCTAAGAATTAATTATCAAGGAATAAAATTGTGTGTAGAATTTACGGCTACATCTGTCTTCGAGTGCCATTTTTCTAACTATGCAGTGAAGTTAGCTAACAGTTTCTAACTACGCAGTAAAATACTCTCCTAGTTATTACAACGAGAACCATCGTCAATCCATTGTAGTTTGATCCAAGTCATCCTAATATGCATACAGTGTCTCCCAAAAGTGTTCGTACACTTTAAGAATTTGCAGAAAAAGCGCTGGAAACCGGAACTGAATTTGAATAAAAAGCCCAATATTTTTTCATATCACATCCATGTGATTTTGAATAAAACCAAACTTTTTAAAATTTTTAACGCTGACTTATTTTCTTTTTCTAAAATTAAAAATCTAAAGAGGAATAGATAAAGCACGCCACAAAAGTTATCATCGAAATATTTTCATAAAAGTTCCTAAGTAAAATTATCGTCTACTTTTTTTTTCATTTTCGTTGACTTTTAAAAAATTGTTTGGCTTTATTTTTTGCTCGCTTACTTTGTTATATTTTATTTAATGTTTACAAATGGCTCGTAGTCGTGAAGAAACAACGAATAGCAAAAATTGATCACTTTTTATCATAAGGAGAGGAATTCGATTCAGGATATCTCTAAATTAGTAAATCGGAAATTAAATAAATTAGTAAATCGGAATTTATCCCATTCTACTGTGCAGCATGTTATAAAAATGCTTTAAAGAAGAAATTCGGATCCAAAATAAAGTAAGAAGAGGTTGTTCGGAAAAGAGAACTCAACGTGACTCAAATAGATCAGAGATTTATAGTTAAAACTGTGAAAAATCGAGGTTTGAGTGTTATAAAGATCTCTGCAGAATTTACTGAAAATTTTGCTTCTTGATTTTTTCTTAAAACTGTTCGACGAATACTCAGATCAGATGGATTTCATGGGCGCTCTGCTCGAAGAAATTGCGTTGGGATTGCAAAAAAATAGAAAGCTTAGATTTTCTTCTCAAAATCAATGGTAAATAAGCCCGAAGCGTATTGGAATCATATCTTATTTGCAGATGAAAGCAAATTTAACATTTTTGGTTCTGATGGGCGTATAATTATATGGAGAAAAAAAATTGAGGAGCTTAATCCTAAGACTTTGTAAAACAGTAAAGCATGGCGGTGGAGGTGTTCTTGTGTAAGGGTGCATGTTATCATCGGGATTAAATAATTTAGTATTTATCAATGACACAATGAACTATTCTCTTGATTTAAATATTTTAAAAGTTAATTTTAAAAATCCGTCCAAAATTTAGATACTGGAAAGAACTTTATTTTTGATCAGGATAACGGTCCTAAGCACACGGCGCTCAACGTTCGCCTTTTGGGTGTCTATATTGTCCACAAGTTCTGAAAACATCACCTCAGTCACCAGATTTCAGCCTGATAGAATCCATTTGGAGAGAATTAGAAGTTAGAATAAAAATACATAACATTAACACAAAAACTAAACAAACTAAAAAACAGTAATAATGGAAGAATGGAGGAACACATTGATACAGATATTACAAAAAAAAAACTGGTGAACTCTAAGCCCAGACGTTTGAAAGCTGTTATTAAATATTGCAGGATATACTACAAAATACTAACAGATAGAAACACTACAAAATTTACTAATATGTGCAAATTTGCTTAAAGCGTACGAAGACTTATGTGAGGTAAATTTTTCTGTTACTTCTTTATTATCGATTTTCAAAAAAAAAGTTTTACTATGTTCATAAAATAGTTAATGTAGTTTTGCTAAGAAAATTTTATAGATTTTACTAAAACATCCTTCTAAAATATAAATTTTTATTAATGAATAAAGCAATATTTTACTGAAATTCGAAAGTGTACGAATACTTTTTAAGGCACTGTATATATATAAAGCGCTGATTTTTCTACTAGTTTTCTTTCATCTTCGAGTAGGAATTTCGAAAACTTTCTAAATATCAATCAAATTGATATCACCAATATTCAAATTGATATCACCGATATCAATAAGGATTAATAATATATATACAGAATGCACAGTCGAACACTGCGTATATGAATGGGCAGGCGCACATTGGAACTCTTAATAGCTTTCAGTATCCGTCATGGCTGTGATTAAAGCATAGAGATAAAGACAACGACTTGGATTTCGGTAAAGTCCTAATCTTTATTCTCACCCATATCCAATTAAGTAGGCAGACACTTATTCAATCATAATTAAATATGATAAATTTCTACGTACATTGGTTTTTAAGACGTAAGCAGTTGAGAAGCAAAGCGTCTCGAGGATGACAGAGCAGCACTTAGGGAAAGGAATAGAATGATGTAATTAATTCGCCGGGGTATTTGTACTAAGTTTGCTATAATTGTAGAGATAAACTATGTGTGGCTAACATTAGTTTTAGGTGCCCTTTTCCAGTAGCGTTACATAACATAGAAAGATCTCGAATTTGGAAGAACAGATGAATTTAGGTGGAGGGCACCAGATCTAGAATGTTAATTTTGGGGGTCGCTAATTATTTTTCAAACTATTTATCGTATTTTTTATATTTTACATATATATATATATTACAATATAGTAATATAATCTACATAAGTAAGTAATATAATGTGTTTCTACATAATGAAGACGAAACTAATTATTTGTATATTAAATCTGAAACTTCATTCCTTTTCCTTTCAAGTAAGAGTCTATGTAATTAGTAACAATAGCTTTGGAAACGCAGTAGTAAACTGTAGTTGTAGCATGAGCGTCTACTTTCGCAATCGCCTATCTTGGCACTGATAACTACCTAGCACAATCCTAAGCTCGGGAAACTACAGGCATAATGTTCATGTAGTATTTTTCTTTCAATGTGGACAAAAGGAGAAAACGATTGCTTGCATTGAGAAACATCCAGAAATGAAAGCTTCGGAAAGGACTCCTAGTAGCACTGTAACACCGATATCAATAAGGATTAAAATCGTTTGGAAAGGCGAAAAGTTTGAGGTAATAAAGCGAATTTTGTTGTATTGCTGTGCTTTAAGTCTTGAGCTTAAATCCCCCAATGGCATTACAACATTTCCTTATCCATTACACTGCCATCACAGGACGTCATCAAACGAGTAGTCATATTTGTAACCTCCCCCGTGTAAATATATATATATATAGAGAGAGAGAGAGAGAGAGAGAAAGTGATAACTAACGTCTTCATATATAGATCCAGTATGCATGATGACCTAAGGCGTTAAGTATAATTAGTATATTACACGTTAAAAATTACCAGGTACTAGAAGTAGTTGTTTTCTATCGAAAATATTATATATCAGAAGTATTTTCAGATTTTAAAGGATAAGAATATGAATGGTGTTGAGGCATCAACTAATAATGAAAAGACCTTAATATCCGTGTGGCTTTTAACACGCAACATCTGAGGAAGGAAAGGCCACATTTTTTCAAGAAATAATGATTTTGTTTCAAGATTATACCTAGCTGCATGTTGTTTGATCTCCGCGAACACTATCGAAAATAAACCTCTAAACAACTGAAGTATTTTTTGCATATGATTTATGAACATTTTTTATGCATTGAAAAGGCAATTACGTGGTAGAAAGTTCTTTTCAGACGAGGAAGTGAAAATGTAGTGCTAAGATATCATAAAACAATATGTTTTATGTTTTTAACTCGTTTATAAAATACTGTCAGAAATGAAATTCAGTATGAAGGATTCAAATTCGAAAAACAGAAAAAAAAAAGACAGACTACGTAGTAGAGTCTTCTGACTCTGAACAAGAGAATCATACTTGAAACATTTCTATTAGTTTAGTATACATTGTTACTGATTTCTGCTCACGTGAGTAAAAAAATCTGATGTGTACACCACATGACTTCTTTCTACGAAATATTAAGTTATACGCATTTTAAATTTCATTTAAACTTATTGGATTGAATTAAATCTACTTGGCCGATAGAGCATAATCCACAATAGAATAAGTGCACTCTTTAAAATTCACTATATATGTTTACCATAGTGACACTCTTGTGCTAGATTCACTTAAAACGTTACATCTCATTAATTTTATAACTCAGAATGCACAAAAAATTATGTATATCATCCGAAGAATTATCTAATCGTTGCCACATGTTCTACTGAAATACTATAATAAATCTAAAACGAAACGATGTATAAAATAAACAAAAGAAAGAAAGAAAGAGTTTTCACAGACGATTCAGTATTTCTCATTCAATTAATTCAGTTCTCACTTCGTGACAAGGCAAAAATACATAGAAACTCAAAATATCTACATTAAGTATTACGAAGTAATTCTTAAATAGTTATTTCCTCAAATACATTTCAGAATGGATTAAGCATGATTTAATTCGCAATAATAAAAAAAAAAGTTATCTTTGTTGTTGCGAAGCTCAGTTTCTCTAGATTGGCAACAAATCCACATCCTCCTAAGCTTCAAATGTAAACAAATATGGCTGCCATATGAAAAATGATTAGGTTTAACCACACTTAAACGCTTTTAAATTGTTGATAATTCTACACTTGCTTGCAGATTTACTAAAGGCATAAAATCCTTAACCAGAATATAAGAACACCATAATTCAATCATTTTTAAGGCAAGAGTGGATATATATATATATTTATTTATATACTTTTAGAGCAGCCGATTGAAACTAAAATAGAGATGTACATCTACATGTTATAGCAGTTCTATATACAAAATTTCAACACTCTAAGGCTATTCGTTTCTGAGTTATGCGAGATATATACATACATACGTACGTACGCACAGACGCCACGAACAAAAATCTCTTCAGAATCCATTTTAAATCTGTTTTATAATTTATTTTGGGAAAAGGAGCCCTTATTCTGTCCTTATACTCAGACATCACGCAAAAACATCTTTAAATTGCATTCGATAGCGGTCAAAATTGATATTTTTGTTGAAATATGATACCCGAAATTTTCCGCGATTACAATACTTCTTTTTTACTTCGTACAAAGAAATAAAAATAGCCAGTTTGTCTGACTAGCTAGTATAACCTTCTGAAAATTCAAAAATGACAAGTGTTCTGTAGCTTTAGCTAGTTGGCTACCGTCAGCGAAAAGTATTAAAAAAAAAGAAAATCTGAAAAGTTTCAGATTTTAAATTACGTCCAAAGGGGCTTTTTTTTTTTAACATTTTGTGTGTTACCTTTATATATTAAATATCATGTTCTTCGCACTTAAACCATAAAATTCAACTCAACAGCAATATCGCAAAACAATTTTAAAATGAGCATATCTTTAGAATTAGAATACACAGGACGCACTGGAAGTAAAAAGGTTTTTTTCTGTACAACGTTGCCATTGCTCGCTTTGAAATCCTTGAGTTTACAAATTCAAAATTCGTTACAATTTTACAAAATATGATATCAATAATAAAACAAATTTCAAATTTGGGCTTCCAAATGCCTATATTCCCAGCAGGATTTAGTCATTAAAAATTTGGTGGCTCTACGTACCATTGTTTCATCACGATGCGAGAAATATATATACATTTATGCAGATTATTCATTATTTAATTTCTTTAAATATAATGCGAGACTCTAATATTTGGTGACAACAATTTGAAAAGTGAACCGGCGTTTATAATGAACTGACGCAAAATAACAAAACGAAATTAATAGCTCTTCTGGCAAGACAGAAAGACATTGCTTTTTTTAAAGGTAGCATTTTTTGGAGTTTCGTGCCGTTTTGGCATATTAAGGATAGGTACATAATTTTTTCGGGATAAAAATTCATTCTATGAATCTCATATGTAATAATTATATACCTGTTCCACAAAGGTATGCAAAGTATTTCAGAACCTACCTTTGTTCAAACAGCAACTATTCTGAAGGAGTTCCTGACGGCATATTTAATATCTGAAAGAATGGCAAAATAATCCTATATCATTAGAATAAACATTTCTTTTTTTATTTGCAACTAATTTTACTTGTGGTAAGAATACAATACATACTATTCTCATTATTCAGCTATATATTTATCAGTTTATATTTAAATTTCATGACCATTTCATGTAAGCAGGAAAAGTGGATTAGTAAAATAAATTAGCAACTTAGATGAAATTTTGGACTTTGAAACTTTTTAAAACAACGTAATAAATTACAATAATTTGTAATAAAATTTAACGTTTCAATTTTTCAGTACATTAGCAGCTTTTGTTATATTTTACGCGCTCCTGTTTACACTATTTGTTATGTACGTTCTAGTTAATCAATAGATTTTGAAGTGGAAATATTTAATCGCTTAAATTTCCTATCATTTAAATCTGATCAAAAATTTAATTGTATTAATGATAAACACCGGTGTTTCATATAATTATTAATTTTTGATTCCTATCATTTATTTATCTGTTTTGCAGATTAATATTTCTTGCAATTGATCTTCAATTATAAACTTAGCAAACATATAAGAAAATTTCGTTATCTTGACTATGCTTAAATCGAAATAAAAACACATCATTATAGTAAGACGTCAAATTATGTAATGTTCTCCCAAAGGTTGCTAAAAAACAACATTTTGAATCGAAAAGCAAACTATTTCCGTTTCAATTATCTCTCTTCGAGACAAAATAAACATTATAACATACATTTAGGGAGACAGAACTGATTAGTGGATGATAAAGCGGACTGCTTATCACCAGATATTTACCGCTTTGAAAACTGTGAGGCATAAATCTGACTCGTGACGGTTCTTTCAAGAATTTTTTTCACTGAAATATTAATTTCCTTTTTAAGTGTTAGCTCAGGTGAAATGAAAAAAATAGCACCGGATATTTATAGAAGGATTGTTTCATTGTCCATTAACCAAAAAACGTGGTTTCTTATCTCTACGATGCTTCTGTTAAAGATTTCCTGTGCACTAAGCTACCTACCTACGCTCGTCAGAAAATCGTCCTATGGCATATTAACCTTTCTGTTGTGAAGTTATATTTTTCGTAATGAGATATATCTTTGACTCTTAAGTTAGAAACTTACAAAGCTCATGAAAGTCCCGGTACCTTTATGTTAGTCGGTTGCTGTTCGAAATGACAAAAGGCTTCATAAGGATAGTCCACAGTAAAGCAGCCTGCACCTTTACGAAGATTTCTAACTTGTGAAAAATAACTAGAAAAGTGTGGATATTTATATGCCGTCATTTTAGCGTTATTTAAGAACGAAGAATTGTCGTTTGCTTTGCTAATCATAATAGCAAGCTAAAAATCTACTTGCACAGCGGTGCTCCGGCATTAAGGTGCCCTGCCTTTATATAAGTTGTTTTTTACAAATTAAAAACAATTTTTCCTAAAGCCTGGGTCAAACACACAAATGTCAAAACACACCAAATCTTCTGTCTTTTCCTGTGAGTCCCGAAATTAATAATGGAATGCTCTTCAAAGATGTTAATCAGGAAATTACTAGAGGTTTCGGCAAATTCATTTGAATAATCAGCAAACGTTCTGTTGGACAGTGTATTATTCGCTATATTGCGCACTTCCCTTTCAAACTAAAACCTTATTAGCTTCATTCTTGAAGCAGAAAAGAAAGCTGAGATGCTATAAAATGTTTCCATTCCAATAGTTGTCAAAATGATATTATTTCACGTATTTCTGTAGCTGGTAAAATGGATTTTTGCAAATTAATGAAATGGCAACTGAAATTATTAATCAGCAAATTATTTGATTCTTTCTGAAAGGTTAATTCAGTAATTAGCGAAACTCCTTCTGTTCGTTACCCTCTGTTACAGATACTACACTTTAACGGACACTCTTCATTATCGGACATCTCCTGAATCACTGGGAACCCACTAGCGACTGAATGGTTAAGACCGCTGAAAACTGGGTGTTTGATTAGGATTAGCTTCCAGACGAACGTGCTAGCTGGGTGGTTGATTTTCGTGGTTTTCCCCATGTGTAACGTGAATAACAGTCGGTTTCTTTAACCAGTCCTC
>KK118029.1:21179-31953 GCA_000611955.2 Stegodyphus mimosarum | reverse complement strand
GCCTTCATGTGCTTTGCCATTCAAGCAACCTACTGGAATCGCCGGACCTTCGAATTAGGAGATGAATGTACAAAAAAAAAGGGGAGACAGTTCCATATCTCCCGTTCTACTGGGCCGATTGACGAAATTCAAATTGCGTTTTTCATGTCTCAAAGGCGCGACTTAGAATATGTATTAGATTTATATATAGCATTGTTCCAATGTAGGTATTTTGGCACAAAATCGGACTTTTTCTGAAATGACATACCAATTTTTTTCCATATTTCGATTCTACGACTCAAATTATGCCAAATTGCTAAGTTTTGTAAAAAATCGCCCGAGTATTTTTTAAAAAATTAGCTCTCAAAATTTTAGTTCCTTGATGTTAATTTAATTTGGAATATATTTATTAATATCTCTTTGATTACTCATTTGATTACTCATTTGATATACTCATTTGATTTCTTCTTACACGGTTCGAAACTTAGGTTCATTCCAAATAAAATTCACCCATTTTTTATAATTTATTTTTAAAATTTGTATTTTTAAATAATTTTTATAAATTTTTCGAAAACTATTTTGAATTATAACCTATAACATTTTTACAATCATCTTAAAGTAGATGCATTTCTAAGCATACCTGCAAAAAATTAGAGCCTTTTATTCAAAATTTCCGAAGATATACGTGAATTTATATATTGGGGCGTTTTGAAATTTGGCATATTTGTTTAAAGCGATAATAACGAAAATGTGGTTTACGTACTTTGTTAAAATTATTTGAAAGTAGAACGATGTGACTTTTTTTCCTCTCATTTACAATGTAAAAAGGCAGGAACGATGTGACGTTTTTTCCTCCCCTGCACTATGGAAGGAAGGAAAATAGGCTGCCACATACTAAGAAGTTCGCCTAGTGAATTATTCTTGGCTGAAATTGAAAAAAATTCGCCAAGTTAAATTTCTTAATTTCTCCGTAAATTTCGCGCCAAATTTTACAAAATTTAATATATAGGCATAATTTCAGTCGTAGAATCAAAATACGGAAAAAAAATTGGTATGTTATTTCAGAAAAAGTCAGATTTTGTGTCAAAATACCTATATTACAATAAAGCTATATATAAATCTAACATATATCCTAAGTCGCGCTGTCGAGACATGGAAAACGCAATTTGAATTTTGTCAATCGGCCCAGTAGAACGGAAGATATAGTACTGTCCCCCCCCCCTTTTTTTTCGCGCATAGTACTTCTGTTTAGTAAACACTATTGATAACGTGTAAAAGCTCGTTATGCTATATCATTTTGCTTCAAGTTTAAACTTTATTTATATTATTCTCGATTCAATATAAAACTGTAAAATTTCAAGATACAACAGGATCATCGATAAGGGAAAATCCTTTCATTCTTTTTTTAAAAGAATTAAGTATTTGAAAAGATACTCATTCTATTAAGCAGTTATTTCAGCAATGATGTAACGAAAAACAGAAAGTAATTAACATGTGTCAACGTTTCAGAAATTTCTAAAATCTTAACATAATGCAGACATAAAAATCAGACTGCAGTTCGAGTGATAGCGGGAAACTTAGCCTAAAACAGCTGTTTAAGCTTGCACAGGTTTAATGTAATTGGATAACTAAAAAGCAAATTCATGAGCTGAGTACTTTTTAGTCGAATGGCCATCCAAGTTTTTAATCAGAAACTTATTTGAGTTCGGTGGATAGTAAACAGTAAAAGTGATTTTTAACTTGTATAATTCGCAAAAAAATGAAAAATAGAAAAGAAAATAATTAAAGAAAGCTTGTAACAAAATTCTATTAAATCGAAATTAGATAAGTACCCGGAAGCAGTTTGCTTAAAAATTATCAACTAGAACGCAAAATGGAGAGTATATTTTGAGCCACAGAATTAAAATTAGAGACTAAAATTTCGAATGATATCGATTGATAACAACAATAATCGACTGATCCGTTAATTGATTCATAACAATATTAAAAAAATGAAAATTAAATACATATTGATCATAATTGAATGCTTTTCTTTTTGGCAACATATACGGTAAAAAAACACCACAACGACTTATTCAAGAGACTTAAGATTGAACAAAGCTTAACTCAAATTATATTCTGTATAAATTTTTAAAAAAATCAGAGCTTCGTAGATGGTTCAGTATGAAGATATCTTACGTATCTAAATGCAATTCTCGTTAATTTGGTAAAATAATTTTTGCTCTAAAACGAAGTAGTAGTAGATTGAGGGCAATGATAAAACAAATAATTGAAAAATGGGCCTTAAACTATTTTCTCAGAATTCAAAAACACGAGCTGCGTTACACGGTGATTTAAATATCGCAAGTAATTTGCGAACAGGACATTCATGATTCCATGCAAATTACTAAAATAAATTCTACTTGCAAACCGAGAAGAAGTGTTATTTCTTTCTTTCTTTCTTACATTCATCAGTTACTCCGTTATCTGTGAATTTCGGAACCGGTCTTCCCAACAAATACGGTAATTCAAGAAATTTGCGAATGAAGAAGAACTGAACAATAAAAAAAGTGTTTTTTAAGCTATCATTAATTAACATTTTCATAGATTCATTTTATCAAATATGTTTAAGTAATTCCGGTTTTGCTGAGGTTATTGTAACGTTCGGACACTTGGGTGCTGATTTTGGACGAAGCTGTTAATAACTATATCCCGTTAACATACGCCCTTTTTGTTTTCCAAACTGTAATGATACTTTACTTATCAGTGTTACACAGTAACTGAAACAATATATTTCCTAATAACATTTCTGAAAATAATAATAATAATAGTAATAATAACTAAGATTTAAGATGTTGAGCATTCTTTAGAGTTCTCGTCCAGAAATACGTTTAGAATTGTCTTTAATAACATCGGTACTCTACATTTTATTCTACTGTAGATATCACTGAAGGAGCAGAGATATTTTTGAGATAGTGTATATTGATTTTTCTTTCTTCTAACTTTGAATTAATGACTGTAAAGAAAAAAATCGATTAAATTGCAAATTTTCTTAATCTTACAAACATGTTTCATAGCTCCATAGATCAGTTTTCCCTATTTGTTTTACGCACTCTCTAACTCATACATTTACTATACTCACCGGAAAGGTAAAGTAAGTGTTTAAATGAATGGACAAAGATCATATAGAACCAGTTTCCGATTTATTGGGATAATACCAGATACGATTACTATATGTTTAACGATTAACTCGAAATCTCTGTTCATCCAACTGTGGTCAAAAAACACAAGAAAAAGAAGTAATTCATATCGTAATTGATAGAAAAATTCTGTTAACAATTTATCTGCATTTTCAAGCAATTTAATCTAGAGAATAAGTTCATTTGTTTGTGTAAATTAAATTAGTTTTAAAAACGAAAAGAACGCTTGTAAATAACGGGAAAATAAAAGCCATTATAAATGCAGAATGTCAACTTCGTATAAGTAGCATTAAAAAAAAAACTTGCAACAGAACTTGATCAATGTATCTGAGTTCAAACTAGCATCGAAAAGTCTGTTAGAGCTATTTGTTTTTATTGAACTATGTGTATGTAATCTGGGTAAATATCATATTATATCAGAAATTAAATACTATATCAGGAAAGGAGAAAAGGAGAAAAGTATATGTGGAACGAACATATTCAGCTAATCAAGTTTGAAGAATTTCTCCTTTTCCCTCCTTTCTTCTTGCAACTTGAAAGAGTGAACAAATTTTCCCATATCTGCATGCGATCTTTTACTGCATACAGCAGAAAGAAAATAAGTTTTGGTTGTTTAACACTGATTGTGTTATTACGTTTATTTTATTACGTTGTTATTACGTTTAGTTAAAGCAAAGGCGAGCTTTCTGTTCCGAAGTTTGCATTTAGTTTAAAATACTGTACATGTGCATTAATATTTAACAATGTTTTTATCCGAAGCATTGTACACAGTATAGCCATTTTATTAATGCCATGAGTTGATTTATTCTGCTAACTTTGTAAAGTGTATTTTAATTTTCTAACCTTTTTTTGTTTAAATTTTGAAATCCTTTCCTTCAATTCTTGTTTCCCATTTACAACTCCTTACCAGAATGAGTTTTTAGAATCGCGTTCAATGCAAACAAGTTAGAAGAAGTATTTAAAGGAAGTTTAACTTACTTCGAGGGAGAGTGCTTAGGAGTCCTTAGTGGCGCGTGTTTGCCTTCTGGCTAATTTATTCTTACATCTATTACGCTCGGCCGTACTGTACGTACCTTCTAATAATTATCGGCTAGTTTAATTTAAGGAATGTCAAGCTTCGGCTAAGTCTATTTAGTGAAGTGCTAGATTAGTTTCTTATTTTCTAGTCCTGATTTAAAAACCCGAGTAGAGGCTTTTCTGTAAGCCCGAGAGAAGGGGGGCCATCTGTTATTATTTCTTTGAGTGAATGAAAGGGTATTTTAACACTTCTCGACGCTGCGCAGCAAATATTTGAACTCAGTGATAATTCGCTAGTTAGTTCAATAGGTTCCTCAACATTTTATCATAAACAAAGTAGTGAGGAACATTATAACTTTACGGCTCATTGCTGCGCAAAGTTTAAATTACGTTGTAAAATAAAACAATAAAATACTAGTTGATCCTACTCCACGCGATCGTTATTTGATAAATATTATTTATTTTTTTATTTAATTTCGTTTAATCTTATCACCAATTTCAAAATGTATATACAACTTTAAAGTTGTTCCAAAAGAATATAGTAAAGTTAAATTAAATTTAAATAATTCTCTTGCGCCATTGCTGCAAGGAATGAAATTTGAATTTAACAAAATTTCTATTCGTAAAAAGCAATTTAAAGTAAAAAATTAATTATAGAAATAAGTTTAAAAGAAATTATAAATAATTTATATTGCTGCGAACTAATCTAAAATATCATTTAAATTCTGAGAACATAAGTAAGTCAAGTGCAAGTAGCAAAATCCACTAACAAATATAAAATTGGAATAAATTTTTTTAAATCCTAAATATAAAAAATATGCATAAGTGAATAATTGTTGAGCTGGGCAGAAGACAGACTTATCAAGGGGAAGTTGCCCTCAAACCTAACTCTTCAATTATTCAATTCGTGTTTCGTCATTTATGTAGGCAAGTGTAAAATTCAAAACCAAAAGTAAAACCAAATGATGTGACCTGACAAAAGCAATTCAAACAAGTGGAACTTTTAGAAAAGCACAAATCAAAGCCAATACAAAACAATACCCTTTATAATACCAATTTTTTAGAAAACCAATTTAATTTAGAAACTCTTGCCCACAAAAAACTTCCCCGACACGAATATGCATATAAACAAAAAAGATACTGAAACTATTAACATACTAAAAATAAACTAGAAACTAAATTAAATAATACTAAAATAATATAATAAAGGCAAGAAAAAAGTAAGTTTTAAATTAAATTAATTAATTTACCATTATTTCTATTTTAGTGTGGACAAGTAGCAAGTCAAATTAAGTGATGTAAAGTAGTGTTCCTTCTATTTATACAAGAGGGCGCTAGTAAAAGGTAAAGTTGAGTGATAAGCTGCTGTATGTAAGAACCATTTAAAAAAAACTATTTAAAATTATTTTGCTGCAAGCTATATGTAATGTAAAAGGTGTGTTCTGTAGCTAAAAATTTTTTAAAATCTAACTGTGTAGTAATGTAAAAATGTGTTTGAAAATGTGTGTAAAAATTGTGAAAAAACAAACTGTTGTAATGTGAAAAATGGTTGCAAATTACTAAGGACTGTAATAATTGTTTTAGTAAATTTAATTTAAGAAGTATTTTTGAATTTTAATTTAGAAAAAATTTTTTTAATTTTTATGAAAGTAAAAAGTATTGTAATATTTAATTATATTAAAACTGAATTTAAGATGTGAAATAAAACTTACTAAATACTGGCCAAAAAGTTAAGAAAAAAGAGAAAAAGATTAAAATTTTCATTCAATTCGGGCTATAATTGAAACCTTTGAAAAGAGTTGGCCCTTTATTAGTAAAAGGAAAGAATCCAGTATTAAATATACATTTTTACAAATATTTACAAGATAATCCCTTAACTCTTCAAAATCCTTCATTACCCTCCAGTTAAGGTTTAAGGTAATGTTATCATTCTATTTTTACAAGATAATCCCTTAACTCTTCAAAATCCTTCATTACCCTCCAGTTAAGGTTTAAGGTAATGTTATCATACTATAAAGAGTCAATAAATTATAAAGAAAAGTTAATGCCTGTCTTTTTAATATATAAATTAATAAATTGTGATGGGACTTGGTTATTAACCTGAATATCAACTAGTTTTATTGTTTCATCTTTTGAATCTTCTATTTCAGTACAAATGTTTTTTATTCTGATTACTTGGCTATAAAAAGTTAGTACTTTTCTAAAGATATTAGAGTTCCAATTAATTAGTTTAATAGTAGTAAAAGGGAAATTTCTTCTTTTATCATATAATTTAATTTTACTGTGTTTAATTATAAGTAGGTCAAGGTATTCAATAGTATCTTGATTAGTTTTATTAAGTGTTAAACTATTTGGCTAAATTTTGAATTGTTCTAAAGTAGAATTATTATTGAAAGTTATAATATCATCAATGTATCTAAATGTATTCTCAAATAACTTTAATTCATTCTTATTCAAACTAAGTTGGAATTTATATTCATAAGCAAAAAGGGATAAGTTACATATTTGCGTAGAACTGTTGGCTCCCATTAGTAATCCTCTAATCTGCTGAAAGATCTTATTATTGAATGGATTTATTTTCTGCATTTTTATTCTCCCTTTCTCATCGCAATGTAATTCATACAGTAGCGAGTTTCAAGCGTTTGCTAGTTATTTACTGTTATGGATAAAAAAAAATTCCCCAAACAATATGACGTCATTTGCTGTTATCCCATACATTTTGTATTTTCCATTGACAGGTTTGTCATACGTTAAAGCTTTGAGCCAGTAGTAATTGTTCCATCAGTCCACGATGAACAATAACTATTTTTAGACTGGGGCTGTTTAATCCGAAGTTCACTGTAGTTTGTAACTTTCCAGAATAGCCACACATCTAGTTATCACATTCACAGAAGGTCAGTCACGCAAAAATCTAATAAAATGTAATTCAGCAATGAAAGTCAAACCTCCCCTTTTCTTTACAAATTTGTTATTGTATTTTGTATTAAAAGTGTATAAAAATGTTAACTTTCAAACTGTCAACGAATCTTTTGATTTAAAAGCTTTAGATTTCTGGATTGCCATCAAGATAAAAAAAATTGTCTGTCATACGTTCGTGGATATCCAGTACAACAAAGTTACTGTTATGACAATAAAATAGCTATTTATCAATTGCGTGCATCGATTTTGGCAAAATTAGAACATTTTTTTCCTCCTTAAAAGTCCTATTTCAGAAGTGTGGTTCCAACCCATATTCGTGCGTATCTTCATGAAATGTTGCGCCTCTGCAATTTTTGCCTCATCCAAAACCAAACCCTATATCTAAACACACGCTGTAACGAATAGAGTCGTGTATGACGAAATTTCTAAACTCTTCCTAAAAACGACAGTAAACATATAGTAATCTGTATGAACACGTTATTTTCGCATCAAAGTGACGAGGGTGTACCTATATATATACATGAAACAAATCCCAAGCAATTGAACATTAATTGCCTTTTCGCGTGTTGAGAGCCTAACCCAAGAATTTCAAAATACCAACCCTCGGCCCACGCAGCCATCTTTATTTTTCTTTGTTCTTGTCAACTGATGATTATGATGGATTGTTTGAAGGGCCTCTACGTCTTCTTTCACCCGAAACTGTCAGTCGTCTTCGATTGCTGACAGTCCGAATATCCAGACACCACCCTCTGCAGGAGGCAGAATACGTAGCCCTCAATCGACACGATGAGACCGTAATTGCTTGTTGGACTTTTTTTTTTCCATTTCTTGTTTCTGGTTTGTTTCCTGGTAGTATTGTGAGTCGTTCAAATATTTTTGGTTTCGTTGCCATGTTCGATCCTTACCTCAACTTAATATCCAATATGTATTGGTGCCTTGGCAGGTGAAGTTAAATATAGATGTCAATAGGCAGAATATGTCTTAGACATTTATCGACGACAGACGAAAGCAAAAGAAGAACTAATTTGAGTTTTAAATTTTACTTGTTTAAAGTGAAAAGTTGTAATAGGAGAATTAAGAATTTCAGAATTTAATGAACGTGGAGAGGACTAAATGTTTAGTGGTGCCTAAACGGGTGTATATTGACATATTTACTGTGTAAGTAAAATTATTGAGTTCTTCAAGTACAGAGTACTGTGCTTGATTTCAGCTAGGAATTTGAAAAGGTAATACTCTTTTGCATAGATTTTGCAAAATAAGTCACGTTATCCAATCCCCATGACAACATAATTAAAATGATCAAGGCTGAAACTTTTATGTTCAGTGTATTAATCTCTTATAAGCATATAATGCTCATTTTAGCATAGATCTAGAAGTAAGGTTTTGTAATTACTTTATATTGAATTTTAATTTCATCATTTCAGTTACCTCGGATTCAAAAACCCTTTTTGATTGACATTAATCAAACTAACCACCTATGATATAAATTACAAGATCAATTTGTTGAGCTTAGTGACTCAGACTAATAACTTGAATTTCCTCAAAAATTCTTGTCTGAATTTTGAATAGAAGCTAGAACTGAATTTGCCACAATTTCAGAGATGAAATTAAATGTTCTTCAGCCGTTTGGTATCACATACTTCTGTTTAAGAACTTTTCCAGCTTTAACGGTACTTAAATCCAAACAATTTACAGCGCTAAAGATGCTATATCCTGTAGTATTAAACATTGCACAAATATTTAACTTATTGTGCAAGAAAATGCAGCACATCAGTCTCATTAAAACTTGTCATTCTTTATTGTTATTTATTTTTTAATATTTGAAGCAAAGTTTAAAGCAACTTCTTATCATATGTGCGTTGTTTAACAAAGAAATAAATTATTTATGGGAAAATATTTTTTTTCTTTTAACTATTTTCGTATGACGTTTCATCAGATCAAGAAATTTCTAGCCCTTGTTAAACTATTATCCAAAAGTGAAACACTAATTGTAGCCAGAGTATCCCAGAAAACGATCGTTGATATATCTGATATATTATATCTGATATATACGAATTTTATTGAACGATAATTAAAATTTTAAATTGCATACAAAGCCTGTTCGCACATTTTTTATACGATGTATATTGTATTCACAAAACTAAATTACATAAAATTCTTGTGTTTTAAATGTTCTATTTGACATCCCTCATTCTGAACTATTTTTCGATACCGCGATTTCCAGGATAATAATGCCTTTGGAAGTGTCAGAAGAGGTATTCTATCCCATTCCTCCCGAACAGCTTTCCAAAGTCCTGTTAGGGTTTTGGGACAACGTTTGGATAATGCAGTTTTTACAAGTTCGAAGGCACAAAAATCCATAGGTGACACAACGGGAGATTTAGTAGGGATATCAGTGAAGGGTATGGCCTTGATACCAGTTTTTTGTTCCATTTCTTTTAGGAAATTTACAGTGGATTTTGATGCGTGACTGCTAGCTTTGTCCTGATGGAGTCTCACAGATGGATGGCACTGTGGGTAAAGCGATGGTATTTCATTCAGAAAAATTGGCGATGAAATATGTTCCTGATAATATTTGGAGTTAATCTTGACATTTTTTTGCACTCTCTTTATTTTTAACTTGCCATTATAAGAAAAACCAGCAACAATCATGGATCCCTTAGGAAAACTTTCTTTCGATTCTTTGAACCATGTACTTAAAATTTTTTTCTCCCCTTTTATGATAATAAATGGCTCTTTTTTTGTTACAATCATTTAAATGCACCCATGCTTCATCTATTGTGACAATTGTTTTCCATTTTTCTTTGGATAAGTGTTTCTCATATAGAATTCTGCAGCGTGTCCTGCGTTGGGCGATATGCTTTGGAAGAAGACGATGCACATTGCGTTTTTCGCTTTCTTAAGATTTAAATCAACGTTTATCATTTTGTTTACGGTGGACACCGAGCATTTAAATGATTTTGCAACTGTCCTTTTGACTAGGGGGATTTTTTTTAACATTAAACAACGTACCTTTGCAATAGTCGAAGATGTCCGTTTTTGACTTGAATACTTGTTTGGAATTTTTGTCCCGCTTGAGGTTCCAATTTGACGTTTTTTTTTTCCTTTCTTGTTGATGATATTACCTATCGACGCTTTAGATATCACAAAACCATGACTATCACATCGTTTTTGGATAACGGAGTATGCATATTTCTCTTCGGAAAGAGCGTAAATTCGAACCACTGCTTTGTTAAATTCGCCACTTTGAATAAAAACAAAACTTTCAAGCCACAGACGATAATTTTGACTTTTAAAAACATAGTACAGTTGCCATTACTTCTTTTGCAACAAACGATTTTTTATTACCGCTTACCAAAATCGTCTAAAAAATGTGCGAACAGCCTCTGTAGATAGCTGATATTATGGGAGTTTACGTGATGCCGTGTCTTTAAAATTCTCTGATGAAGTGTAAACAGATGACAGTGTAACTGGGGAGAAGAATAGCACAAAAAAATTACAGAAAGGTTTGAAGAAAAATGTAAGTGTTCTCTTTAATGTATCATGTAATACTTATTTTATAATTAAAATTCGTATATTAAATAGACGATTTATATTTCCTTTTCAGATGTTGATAATGTTTGCAAACTTACGATAAATATCGGTAATTGGGGAATCTTTCTTTTTTTTTTTTTTTTTTT
>KK118029.1:0-12221 GCA_000611955.2 Stegodyphus mimosarum | reverse complement strand
GGAAGAAGGTGTAACTGAACGATCTTTGGGAGATGAATTTCTTGATGGGACAACGCCATGGGATGTTGATGCTACATTCGAATTTGTGGTCTCTTTGGTCA
The DNA here is from genome assembly GCA_000611955.2 of Stegodyphus mimosarum. Classification (NCBI taxonomy): domain Eukaryota; kingdom Metazoa; phylum Arthropoda; class Arachnida; order Araneae; family Eresidae; genus Stegodyphus; species Stegodyphus mimosarum. The sequence continues at coordinate 12,120 of KK118029.1, read as the reverse complement.
TGAAAACTTGATTCCGATCATCAGCCGGAGATTCTGGTTGAAAATGCACAGGTGAGCAAGACTGAGATGCACTGCTTGGCGTTGACGTCATAACGTCCTTAGCAGTCAGTCCGAAAGTTAGTCGTAAATGATCGTCAAAACTCGGATGCTTTTCTGAGGTCGAGGAAGACCTACTTCGACTTTCGGAACCGGAAAAATCTGCCATCTCCATTTTAAAATCATGTAGCCTACCTAGAGGAGAAGTGGATTTCCTTTGGAGATCAACAGTGCTACGGAGAACACCAAACGCGCTGGGAGAGCTAGATGGATGCCAGGGTGGATATACTTCTTCATCAATGCCTAGACGTTGCAAAATACCGGTAGAAACAGCATTTCTACGACCTTTACTCTCGAAACTCTTCTCTATTAACTTTTCTATTGCATTTAAGACGGAGGTACTTCCAGTACTTTCCACACTATCACACATACTGTCCTCTTGTTGTATGATCTGACCGCCAACATTCTTACTGGCATCATCGGGCGGGAGTTCCTGAGTTGAAAGAGGGGATGAGCTCGGTACGGTTCCGGCTCCCGATGTTGTTGGAATATCAGGATTTGTATCGCCGCTGGCACTAGTTGATTTGGCCCCTTCCGAACCTGGAGAAGATTTCACTGATTGCTGAGATCTTGATCCCTGAGCGCAATTCTTTATGTGTTGTACAAAGTCTTTGGCATCCACTTTTTCAGTACATTCCTCACATGATATTTTACCATCTACTACCTCATTTTTTGGCTGATTAGAGAGGTCACTAGAACTCGTTGGATTTTGTTTGTTCAATTCCATTCGCTCTAATTCTAGCAACTTTCTAACAGGAAGAGATTTTTTTCTTCGCTCTCGAGTTTGTCGACGCCTACCTCCCCCTTCTGTAATTGAGCGTAATATATGTTCTTTGTAGTGTGAATTTTTTACCATATGATAGCTGAGTTCTTTCAGACTACCAAATGCTTGATCACACACTTTGCAAGTGAGCACGGCATTAACCTGAGATTGGGCAGCCATTTTATCTTCTGGAGTACGCCAGGAAATGATTTGTTCCTGACTGATAATATTAGTATAGTGTTGTGTTACCCTCATATGAGTCGTCATGTCTGCCAAAGTTTTGAAAGATTGTCCACACCACATACACTTCAGTATCTGTCTCGTCTGTTCAGCACCTTTTCCTAACCATACGTCTTGCCCTCGGACGAGTTTCCTCGGTAGGGAAACATTTTCCTTGATAACAGCATTCGCAGCTGGACCAGCTGCAGATGAAGACGATGTAGAACACTTTGGAGGCAATGCAGATTGGTGAGGTGGTGGCTGGTGGTTCAGTGCAGAGGTTGAAGATGTAGGTGAAGTCGCTGGAAGTGTGGTTTGCATACCAGCCATTCCACATCTAGGAGATCGTTTCATATGCACAGTCATGTCATCCAAGCTTCGAAATGATTCCTTACACCAAACACAAGTGAAAACGTCTCTGGTTTGTTCACTACTCCGGCTCATCCACTGACTCTGCCATGGGTTTTGTCTTCCAGCAGGTCTATATGGATCCGTTTTAGATCCGCTGGCGCTGTGCTTACGACCCTCAACCATTTTAAGAGGGTCAAGAGGAGGGCTAGTATTTTTGTGTAAAAGAGGGTGATACACCGTTGATCGATTGAGCGAAACAGGTTTCGATGAAGCAGCAGAAATCGCACTTTTGTCTCGCTTTTCTGATTTCACCTTTCCATTCCACATCGGGATCTCTGCTGCAGTCTTAGCTAAAGCTTTTGGCGAATGTTTCGGCGCATTGTAACCCCACGGACTGCTAGGCATCGAAAGGGCTGTCTCCAACTTAGCCATTTTGGCTTGTCTCGGACCATCGATGCTCTTGCTACTCCGTCTACGTGGCACAGACAAGTCCAGAGGCCCATCTTGCGATATGGATGGCGGATGAAGGCCATTGGGTGTCATGGACCTGTCGTCGTCTGTGCTTTCATCCTCGGTTGACCTCTTGAGGCTGAAATCTAGGGGAGCATCTTCTTCTGTAGCTAGGCTCGACGCCACATCCTCCTCCCCATCTTCCTCTTCTTCTTCTGCGGTTTGGATAAGCTCGGGGTTGGCAACCGCATTCCTTGATATGTCCATAATGGGAATAGGCGTTTTATTTAATAAGTCCATCTCGCTTTCGTCTTTCAGAGGAGGAGGAGGAGGTGGTGGCGGTGGAAGCAGAATAGGTGGAGCTATCGGAGGTGGCAGCTCAGGCGTTGCACTCCGACTTGAATGAGTCGAATTACTATTGTTCTCTATTTGCTGATCGTCAGGGTCATCACCTTCTCCTGACACATTTTCGGATGGATCCTCAGAATTTTTATCCTTATTTTGATCTCCATCCTCCCCTACAAAAAGAAAATATATATATATAAGTTTCAAAGACCTTTACAACAATTAAATGCACACATATTGCTAATAATTAGCAAACTCATGTAATTCAGAACTTTACATCTGATAGTTCATATAAGAAGCTTTAATGCACAGATTCCAAGTAAAAGTTCAATCTGAAAAATATACGGTACTGGCACGTTTTAGTTTTACTTTCTTTTCTTCCAGACAGATCTCGAATAAAGAAGTTCTTTCAAACTGTTTATATAGAAAAGCAGAAAGAGAGAAAAATGTGATACTGATAACATTCTTACTTGTACAGGAAAAGGCAGATCGTATATAGCATCAGAAATTTACAAAATTTGCTGATTTTCTGAAAATTAAAACTTCACAGCATGGCCATATTAAAATATGGTAAGTAGTTACAGTTTTTAGTAGCAAAGTTTTTCCCAAACCAGAAATTTTCAATTTTAGATCGCAATATATACGTGAACTTATAATTTAAATACCTGTCGTATAAATTTAGAAGTTTGAACAAGCTATTTTAAAATTGAAAATTTTTTGCCTATTTAAAAAGTAGGTGGTTATATTTAACTAGTTTAGTTACAAATTAAAATAATTTGACACTGGTCTTTTTAACTGAATTAGTATACCACCATATACGACAAATAACTATCGTTCTCCCCCAGCGATTCATGCAGGAAAAGAGAAATTAGAATAGCATAACTCTGAGATTTTTCTATACTGCAATCCTAGAATTTTATTATAAAATTCACTTTAATAGAAGACTCTATTGCATTGTTGTAAACATAGCGCTAGTATTATTATCGGCAGAATGTCACGGAAAATTCAAATACCGCTGCCCCTGTCTTTAAACATACTTAAGGACAACTGCATAATACGAAAAGAGACGGACACTTCAAGTTTGTCAACGCTTTAAGGAATGTTAAATATATTATTGGTGATGCATAAATTAATGCAGATCTGTTTAGCCACAACACAAGTGGGCAAGGCAATCCCAATCCAGAGGTATTCTGTACCATTTATACAGGTGCCAACTTATATGTGTCTGTTGTCGGTGATATCTGGTATATGTGATGTAAATATAGCGAAATCGCATTAAGACGAACCCCCCAATAAGGTTCTAAAGAATTTTGAACATTTATAAAAATTTTGGTCTTTAACAACATGACTCTCAATAATCTTCAACGTTGTTAAGTAAAATGTTCTCCAAAATATTGGTCACTTCCATGAATCTTAGGGGAATTTTTTGAGCCGTCATAGGATTGAAAGTTTCACCGCAGATGTAACAAACACATAACCTTTGTTTCTGATGAATAAATCAAAAATGAACTCAAATAAAAGTGAGAAGGTAGAGAATTAAAAACGGCAATATTTTATCGGTAGCTTGATTGAATAATTTGGTCTAGCTTAATTTTGTTGGTTTACTTACTATACGATGCTACTGCATTAACTTTTCTAATAAACAAACAATTAATTAAATATTAATTTTTATCTCTTATCTTTCGCAATAAATTACGAATTTTGATTTATAATAGAACAAACATATCTCTGATGATCATAAATTTGCTTATTTATTTCTTCTTAACCTCAAACGGGTTATTACATTAAACTGCGGAAAAAGCACACTTAAAAACAACATAATAGCAAAAATTTCAATCCTGGTGAAAAATTTTAAGCTGTCTGATAGAGATTTTGCACTTTATATTTTCATTTGTTGATATACACTAGAATAGTATGTAATTTTTATGCCTATAATACGATAATAAATGGATAGCTAATGGATCAAACCACATCTCACACGACAGTTCACTAAAGTATCGCTGCCGCATCCGAAAACAATGAAAATGCTTGATTTGTCTTTCATAGGATCAAGCACATACGATCGAAGCATATTATCCAAGCATTACATAGAAAAAAAAAAGTGGCAACTTTTTAAAATCTATGTCTAAAAGTGCACGTTTCTAAAAGATAAGCAAACACGAAAATCCCATGATTGTCAGTATTTACAAGATCGCTGAATATGAAGCTAATCAATATTAAGCTAGTAAATTTTCTACATATAAGACTTGACATTATTTACAAGATTACCGATACAAATGCTGCTCGAGCATTCGACTGTTTATATCTCGAGATGCAACATAGCTCGAAATCGGATGGATATTTGAATCACGGATTACATTATTAGTCCTCGTCATCTAATTGGACCAGTTCGCAATACATGGATAATTAGAGCTAAAGGTGCAAAATAGTCCGTACAAGCGACATATACCAATCAATAACGCTTGAGGCAGTTACTTCGGTGACTACAAATGGAAAATTGCTCCAACAGCGCGAAACGTCCTCATTTGTTGGATGACGTTACACATTAGCTGAAATAATGCTGATAAATAATATCATGCTGTATATATTACAAACGGAAAAATACATTCATAAAAATATACAAATATTTCTAATTCACTTTAAACATCAGGCAATTTTTGCAAAATAAAAATGCCAAGCACAGAGCATGATTTTTCATCTGAATACATACAGCTGTCTGTCTACGGAGAGAGAGGCTTTCGTCAAATATTTTTAAGGAAAACTACGTTATTCAAAACACACATGAGGCAAGCCACAAAAACTTTAAATGCCTGCCTTTTGCGCCTTTAGCTATTCGGCGACTGGCCAGCTGTGAATATGAAGAAGGAAAACGTAAGTGTATATATACATAACAAAATGCATTAGCCAAAAAAAAAAAACTGTAATGTTAATTTATGTCTACAGTCGAATCTTCATGTTTCGCGGTTTATTACAATAAGCTGAGCAACGTTAAGTTGCCATTCAGTCTGGCAAATAGCCATTTCTCAGGTATGTTACCATTCGACACGGTCTAAGCTCCTTTAAGTTAAATTTACTAACAATTCAGTTAAATGAGCAATTTAAAAGCAATACATGTTCTTCTTAAAAATGAATATTTTTATTTCATTTTTGGATAATATCTCTCTGGCTTAGGTAGTTTATATTACATCTAAATTGATGTGTTTTATGATATGCTAAGCGATTTTAATAACATTCCAGTTAAACAGTTGTTTATGCACCCTTAACGAGTTTATTCTAGTAGGAAATATGCAGATATTGACTAGAATAATAAATAAGAACATACAAACTAATACCCTTCCAATCCGATGGTCTAAATCTTTTCAAACAAATTAATTATTTAAAAAAAATCGAAAGCTTTCAGATTGCCCAAAGAGGCGTTTTTTTAACGCCCAAAGGGGCGTTTTTTATTGTGCTACCTTTATTTATTAAATACCATGTTCTTCGCACTTAAGCCAGAAAATTATACTCAACAGCAATAACACAAAAATCCCTCGAAATCGATAGGATTTCTATGCTAAAAATCTACGCCTAATACAGGTTGTTGCTTCACTTTTATGATCACAAAATATTTAAAAGAGCATATCTTTAGAATTTTCGATATACAGTCCCGCGCGCTAGAGATAATGTTTTCCCCCGTACAGTGTTGCCACTGCTCGCTTTGAAATCGTTGAGTTTGTCAGCCAAAACTTCATTAAAGTGTTGCAAAATATGAAATAGCTAATATAATTAATTCCAGATTCCAAATTTGGGCTTCCAGATGCCCATATTCGAGTGGAGGATTATGTTGTTCAAAATTTGATGTCTCTAGGTACTGTTGTTTTTTCATAGCGCGAGAAACATACATACATTCAAGCAGATTCTTCATTATTTAATTTCTTAAAATTTAATGCAGAGCTCTAATATTTGGTGGCAACAATTTAAAAAGTGAAACGCCCTTTTATAACGGACGACGCAAAATGCCAAAACGAAATTAATAGCCCTTCTGGGCAAACTGAACCTTTGATCTAAAAATACGCTAACAAAATTAGAATAAAAACTTTTTTAATTTCTTGACAATTATTTAAGCGTTAAAAAGTTTTATTAAAATAAAAATTCTAGTAAAATTAACATTAGGCACATACTAAAACTGCCGCCTTTTTTTAACTATTTATTTATCAATGCTCCTGCCTGAAAACATTCATAACAAAACTACTTAATTTAATTATTTTTTAGATGTTATGTAATTCTTTTACAGTTTTTGAGTGGAAATTACTTTCTAAAGTAATTTGTTTCAGTAAAAAAAAATATCCTACCGGTCATCATATATTGTAAATACGCATCTTAAAGTACTTCTGATATCTTTTGCATTCCTTCATATAGAAACCACAAGAATATAAGTATTAAAAGTAAAATTACTTTGTTATTAGTTCTTAGCAATGTAGACATCAAAAATTATAAATAAATGTTAAGTGAAAGAGTATGTGTATACTAGATAAAGATGTTTCCAAATAAAACATGACACAAAGATATACAGAGTTTTTGGCTACATAAATAATTATTCTTTCTTTCTTCAAAATTCAATTCCTTTTGGTAATAAAACAGAATTCTTTTAAAAAATTTAATTCAACTTGTAAACAATTAGTAATCCTGTATGCCGCCAGGGTGTACGGACTCGCTCTCACCTGTCACCTGTAACATTAGTAATATACAAACATTAAAAGTCAATCGCGAAATGAAGGTAATTTTTAACTGTAAACAGAATTCCCATACCTTTTGCGAACAGCGGAAAAAGGTTTATTTATGCAACTATGGAGATGGTCTAATACATATACATAGCGGCCGGCCGCAGTGGATTAAATGTCAACTTTATGTAATTGCTACTTGGAAATTTCTTACTACATTTATAAAAGAACAAAAATCTAAACGAGAAATACTATGAGATAAACTTTGGTTTTCTATTTATAAAGACGGTTTTCGCAATTTCATTAGTCGCTTTAGAATTCTGGTATGAAATGAGTATGAATTATTTAAATCTGTAATGGCAATGTACATATGACACACGACAAACAGATGCTAAAATATTAAATCAAAGCAAAACCAGTTCGTTTAAAACAGTTTAGGCTTGCTTATGGTTGTCAAAAAAGTAAACAACTTCTAAACAACTAAAAAAATTATAACAAGAAGAAACTTACAGAAGCAAAATTAGATAAATGTTAGATAAATATCTGTTGTGGGTATTGGTTATCAAAACGGCAGTTTCGATACCAAACAAAAAAAAATTTCTTTGAATTTTTTATGCGTAGATTAGTATTCTAAAAATGAGGTATCCCAGAAGCTAAAAGGTTTAAAGCCGCCATTCAGCGTAGAGCAGTGGGAAGGAGGAAAAAAGAAGCGTGCAGTATAAACCACCATACAACAAAGCTATATTTTTTAACTCACTTTTTATTTAGCATTTCAAAAGAAGACATCTTTTCTCAGAGCGCTTAAAGCTCATTTCAAAGAATGTGACAATAAGCCAATTTCATCGTGCTTAAAAAATGACGGAAGAGAATGAGATGTACATTTCTTCTCTACGTATATTAATCATATATGTAAAGCAACACACAAAAATGGGTAAAAAAAAAATATTTTTTCCCTATTCCGCTTTGTTTGAACAAAAGCAAGCGTTACTGTCGAAACATGCAGGATGCGTACGTGTTTGAAGAATATCACTAATAGGATAATATAGAAGGCTAGTTAGTCTCCTGGGTTTGAGGGTATTCTGGGAAAGAATGATCTCATTTACAGTACATCTAGTCGCAGTTCTATCCACTAAAAAAAAATGGTTCAAGGGGGAAAAAAAAGCTTTCTATTTATAGGATTACCATCAAGTTTGAATTCGTTCTCATTTTTCAAGCAATAAAACATAAAAAAATTTAAATGACAGAAAAAAAATTGTGTTATATCGAACACGTAAAGATAACAGAAAGATAAATACATCGAATAATGAAAGAAAATGCAAAAGCTTAGAACTTCAAAGAATGTATTGAAGTAAAATATCCTATTACTTTTTTAAATACATTTTTTGCAAAGGGCAAAAAGTACAAATTTTGTTTGTCTTACGCATGCCGCATCAAATCAATATCCATTTTAGGCCAGCCGCAAAGGGAATGTATATTATATATGTACATACTTAAATATGTTTCCTACATCAGAGCCTCAAACTAGGCTTCAAGCTGTTCACCTGCCAGAAGTAAATAAATAGCATAATCTAACAATAAAGCAATTTAACAACTATTCGGAATACTCACTGAAACTTAATCCGTTTTCCCTTATGATTTGTTCTAATGCAAGTATGGGGAAACTTTTTATATTGAAAGATCATATTTTATTAATCGATGATACTTAGGCCGTATAACAACATTGGTTTCATTTCATATATAATTTGCCCTTTTTAAAAGCTTGGTGAACATTCTAAGCTAGTCAAAAAGTTTGTCCCGTTTCTTGAACTCTTTCAGGACTCTTTACAAAGTCCCACTCAGTGGAGAATGACCATGTTTGTATTGATTTTAGAGAATATAAGAGATTTCGTTAAATGAAAGCGTAAAAATTCTTTTAGCCTAAACTAGCCTAAATAACCTAAACTGACCAAATTACTGATTAACAGATAGTGACAGAAGACATTTTCATTTATCTCACGTTTAGAGTCAGAAAAAAACTAATTCTGTTATCTTCTTTGTAATTATTCTTTTCCGATAATTTTGAACATAGGTTCAGTCTGTCCAAATTTCAGAACGAACTAGTTTGCATTGGAAAGTTAAGTAGTTAATATTTAAAGCAAGATGATGCTAATAAAAAACACATAAAAGATATATATTTCCCAAGGTGTCCCATCCGTAGCCACAAACATATGTGTTAAGAATAAATTTAAAAGAAATGTACTAGAATCAGCAGTTTGGTTTGTTTGATTACGGTAAAGCACGCGAGGGGAAGGGAAGCTTTCGTGGAGGACTTTCTAAGAAAACAAGCTCGTATACACGTTACACGAAAACCCCCAAGCAGTCAGCATGTTCATCGAGACTCTAACCCCGGACTGAAGTACCAGTGTTCAGCGACTTTACGGCTTGACCGCTGATGGGCCCTGAATTAATATTTAGATAGCACGCCTTGAAACGCTAAAATATTTGCCCATTGACCACCCAGAAGGTCCCTTTCAAATTAGAGGATTGTAGTAGCGATCTTCGATGTACTTGAATTAACTAAATTGATGATGATAATGTTATGCACACGACATCTGTGTCGAGTTACGAAACGAAAGTTTTTTTTTTTTTTTTAATGTACTTGAATCACAGCTCCTCCTCTTTGAATATCAAGTATTTCAAGAACTCACTTTTACGATGTCTGAACTTTCATTTCCATAGATGATAAGTTCATACAGGCACTGCTTGAGTTCCGTTCGGTTCGTTTCAGTTCATTACGGCAAAGCACACTACAGCTATCTGCCTAAGAGGCGGGATGTTTTGGTGGAGGACTTTCGATGGGAAACTGTCTCGTATATAGTATGTTACACTTAGTAAAAATTACGAAAACGCTCATGAAGCCAGCCCGAGCCAGGGCTCGAGTCGATAAGACAGCAGAATACTGGAAATTTGTCTTATGTTCGGTTCCTAATGAAAGGACCGGCTGTATTGAATCCAGCCACTTCTCCGGTTATATAATATAAATGCGAAAGAATTCCTCGTACAGACTATCTACCCTCGCATATTTTACCACGAACATTTCAACAACAAAAATGTTCGATTTTGGGTTGAAACACAATCGAGTTCTCGTAAGGATTCGAAAGCTACATTTAAAAATAAAGGCCGGTTCTTACTCTATTAGTGATTCGGAATTTACAATAGTTTTTACTTTTTGTATTGCTCTAAACTGTTAATTCCAATGTAAGATATATATATATATTGGTATAACAACACATTTTGTCGACCACTATTTCCTACATTCCAAGTGCTTAGCGGTTCTGTCAGCATGCAGATTGTTTAGTTTCCTTATTTTGCGGAAATCTACTCAACAAATAAATCATTTTCCTTTACTTTTATACAAAGGTATTTCAGGACTGTAAGTAATTACAATACAGATAACAATAAATAACAATGAATCAACTGCACGAAAGCCAAAACTCAAACGGCAGGTACTTTATTAAGAGTCTATCTGCCATCCCTATGCAATAAATGATTATTACTTACTCACTCTGCTGCACTAATAAACAATGGATTGTTACACTGTGACAGACACTCTAAAATTACGCGCAATTGCAAACATTCATCTATGTCTAGAAATCAAGGTTTTGTTTTGTTTTACACATTTATTTTTATTTCTTTTTTTCTCTGATGTTTCCATCTATCGTGAAGAAAAAAGTTGAAGTTAATTATTTTAAACAGAGCAGAGACTAAATATTTCGTACCTACAATTATAAAATTGTAGAAAATCAAATCCAAGAGTATTTAATTGATATAAACGGATCTTAGTTAAAACCGCTTCTAACAAAAAAAAAATATTGCATTATTTGAAAAGCAATGCAAAAACAAAATTTTTTAGACTAATATCCGTAAGACAGCACGAAACGGATATTAATACTCGTAAGATTACCTCATCATCGATATACACGCATTTTCTTTTTAAAGTTTAAAATCTACTTCCCTCTTATATTCCAAAACACCGCAAATATTTTCCCTGTCAGAACTCATGTTGACATAACTACACCGAGACACGTATTATTTGTCGATATTTGAAACAACTGCCATCTGCCGTATCATAGCGACACTCCTGCTAAGTGAAAAGTGTCCAGCACAGCGTTATCACTTACGTGAATGAAAACATTAAATTTAATCAATCGTGAGTGATCACGAACACGTGCATTCTTCTGGAGATTTTCTTAAGAAAAAAAGCAAATACTAACACTGCAGTAATCTCAGATGATTAACATTACATAAACATCAAACATGTAAGAAAACGTTGTAATGAAATTTCTACTTTTAGGATACTTAAGTCTGGGGATAGCGTTCAGTTTGGATTGCTAAGAAGTTAATTTATACCGCGGCAGAAATTAATATCACAAGGAAAACATGAAAACGAAAACATAAAACTGTTTGCTCATTTAGAGAACGCAGATTTAGTTAAAGAAAAGAATAAATTTATGAGCAATATATTTGGGTAGACTTAAAATTTTATTTTTTCATTAAATGTATGGTCAGCTTTAAAAAAAAACTATTAATAAAATTTTACTTTCCTTTGTAATCGATAAAAACTTAAATAAAGGATTCAAAGGCAGAATATTCAGCAAAACAACACTGAGAAGATTAAATAACAAACTTTTTAACATACCGTTGCATAAATTGGCGATTATTTTGATTGATCTTAATTTATTTCTGATTACCCTTAATTTAATTTTGTTCATACTAGAAGCCTACTTGTAGACGAGTGGATAACTCCCAATAAAGTTTGCTCCAAGCCTGTAACTGAACTGACTGGCCGCTTGAAGTTTCTGAGGCTGCCTTCATATGTAACGTGAATATGAACCATTTCCCGTATCAAGTTTCAGATTTTAAATTACGTCCAAAGGGGCGTTCTTTTTTTTTTAACGTTTTGTGTGTTACCTGTATTTTTTAAATATCATGTTCTTCGCACTTAAACCATAAAATTCAGTTCAACAGCAATATCGCAAAATAATTTAAAATGAGCATATCTTCAGAATTTCCGATACACAGTTCCGCGCGCTAGAGATAAAAAAGGTTATTTCTTTTCCCGTAGAGTGTTGCCATTGCTCGCTTTCAAATCGCTGAGTTTCTTCATCAAAAATTCGTTTAAGTTTTATAAAATATGAAATAGATAATAAAACAAAT
>KK118028.1:38667-58903 GCA_000611955.2 Stegodyphus mimosarum | reverse complement strand
TATCTTTAGAAATTTCGGTACACGCTCTCACGCGCTGGAGATAAAAATGTTTTTCTGTACAACGTTGGTATTGCTGGCTTTGAAATCTTTGAGTTTGTTAATGAAAAATTCGTTAAAGTTTTAGAGAATATTGTTACGAATTTCACATTTATTTGGCTATTTATTTAGAACTGTAATTAAAATTCCTTTTTATTTTCCCGTGCAACGCACGCAGACGATTTTTGAAGAGAAAGCTACGTCAAAAAAAAAATAATAATAATAACATGCATACATTTATGCAGATTTTTTATTTTTTAAACTTTAATGCAGAGCGATAACATTTAGTGGCAACAATTTGAAAAGTGAATCGGGCATTCAGAGTGAATCAACGCAAAATCGCAAAACGAAAGTAATAGTCCTTCGGGACTAAATCCCTTTGGACTAAAAAAAAAAAAGTCAGCAGTAGTTAGTGTAACAGCGGACTGGTAAACTGCGAGCTCAGCAAGAGCGTCTTAACAAACCTATTTGGGCGACCGTCAAAATCTGGAAAATTTCTGTTTTTTTTTTTTTTCCCCCAGCATCTTAATATTTTCAGACATTTGAAATTTTCACATAGTTATAAAACAATTACCTTATCTACCGTTTATTAAACTGACGGGTTAATAAAATCAACCGCTTATTACGTTCAAATTTCAAATGTACTAATCAACAGAAAAATTACCGCCGTTTATTAAACTCGGACAGGCAAAAAACTGATTTGTTCATTTGCAAAATATCTTACTTTTATCTATTAAAGTTGTTTGTAGTTCATCCAGTTAACGTATCATGGACGTTGCTTATTTATGGTTTAGCTATGGAATTCTGAATAAAACAAATTTGACTGAAATTTTTCTATTCCCTAAATGTGCCTGGGCTTGTGAGAAAATGTTTTCGGGTATTTATGCCCGCAGCGGAGAACAAGAGGAGCAGAATTTCCTTATTTTTAAGTTAACAAACAATACCCTGGAGCAATGGCTAAAACGATTTTTAAAACAGAGAGAGAGAGAATTTAAGGGAATTAGGGGTTAGTTTAAATTACAATTTTGATTTACATATTTTTTATCTTACATATATATATCAGAAAAATATATACAAACTTATAATATTAATTGCGCACCCCGAAACATAAAAGAACAGTTGTTGTCTTGTACATGAATTTCTTCGAAGAATGATTGCCAGAAAATCAGGGAACTTCTATTTCCGCCACAAACTTTTCTCTACCACAAATACACACGCGAGGACTTTCGGCTCGTCATATGTTTAGAGTGCCCTCATGCCTCAGAGACCGGGGTTCAAGCCCGGGCCCTTCTGTATCGCAACAGGCTCCCTTAACCACTGTACCGTCTCGGCAGACAGTTATGTAGAACAGTTATAAATGGGTAAGACAAATATATATAAATGTATAGTATATTACTCGAAATAGACAAAGTTATATAATATAATAGTGATTGTTAAGTTTTTCGGAGCTAGAAATATGAAAAATGAACCATTCCTTAACTAAGATACGAACCATATGGATCTTCCCCCTGGCAATCATTTACAAAAGCATGCGCAGAGGAATGTAACAATTTCATGTATCCCCTCCCCAAAAATGAACGACTAGAGAGAGGCACGAAACTCAGTCGACTGTATTTATGTTGTGAAGACCGGTCATCCACTGCGTTTTACGTTTGAATGCCACTGTAAAAATTATTAAACTTTTCGGATCAAGAAACATGATAAACAAATTCTCCTCGACAGGATTCGAACCACGGAACTCCATATTGCCTGCATGTTATAGTTGTAGATGTGTGTTTCAACCTGTTTCATGTTAGCGTGCATGTTATAGTTGTAGATGTATGTTTCAACCACTTACACCACAAGAGCAGGAGAATGCAAGAAATCCTATCTTATGCAGTAGGATATTTTATACATGTCAAAATAATGAAGTACATTTATATTTTGAAAGGTGAAAATGAAATGTAGATAGCGCAAAGGAATTTTCTTCCTAATGTTATGAGAGAAACCAAAATGGCACCAATTTTTGATGCAGTCAAATATTACTGCAATAAAAATTTTAACTCGATGTTACAGAGGAACGTGAGGAAAGCTATGCATAAGCTAACTTACGAAGTTTTTGGAATAGATTTCACAGAAGGAAAATAAATTGCCTGTTGGAAGTAATGTATTTTTAATTGTTTTGAACTGCAAATTTTCTTTTTTAGTTGTTGAAAGGACGATTTCAAGCCTTTTTTACTTCCTTGTACCATGTTAAAACGAAGTATTGTAATCACGAAAAATTTCGGGTATCATTTTTCAAAGAAAATATCCATTTTAACCGCTATCGAATGCAATTTAACGATATTTTTGCGTGACATCTGTACGTAAGGGCCAAATAAAGGACTCTTTTCGCGAAAAAAATTATAAAACTGATTTAATATGGATTCTGAAGACATTTTTAGTGGCGTCTGTGCGTACGTACGTGCGTATGTAGGTATGTGGCGTAACTCAAAAACGAGTAGTCTCAGAAAGGTGAAATTTTGTATATAGGACTGCTATAACATGTAGATGTGCACCTCTTATATCCACTCTGTTACTCGGCTCAGTGAGCTCAGTTTCCTTCTACTTATATGTTTATAAATTGGCCGCCCAAACGGTATAGTGTTAAGGGGAGCCTGACTGCGATACCGAAGAGCCGGCGCTCAAATCCCGGAGAAGGCAGTGCTGCAACTGTCCGTCTCTTCATAGGAGGCAATGGTGGCCCACCGATTAGGTGCCTCCATAATAAAGAGACCATCACATCTGGCCTTAGTATAGATTAATGGATTTTGTTACAAACTGTAACTGTTCACAATCTGCCGTTGGGGAAAAAAAGTTTGTAAATTGTGCATTTTTTGCTTTAAAAATGGTTGAATTATGTTGTTCTTATCATCCGGTTAAGGTTTTTATGATTTTAGTTAACCCGCACTTATAGTTGTAGAATTATCAAAAATTTAAAAGTTGTTTAAGCTCGGTTAAGCCTAATTTTTTTTTACCATAGCAGCCATATTTGTTTACATTTGAAACTTAGCAGAATAGTGGATTTGTTGCCAGTCTAGAGAAACTAAGCTTCGCAACGACTCCATGCTAGTGGAATTGTACATGACATAATGGAGCAGAAAATAATGCTTAATAATAAAGCTAGAAACACACACACACACAAAAGCGTTAATACGATTGAGTGGAACAGCAGACTGGTACCCTGCGACTCCAGCGAAAAAGTAAAGAACCTTAATAAACCCTTCTGGGCAATTGTTAAAATTTGAAACCTTTCACATTTTTTTTATATTGTTCACATATTATTTTGTTTTTATGAAAAATGCTTGTTCCTTTTTTAAATAATGTATAATTGATTGTTATTTATTCAGTTATTAAGTTCTAGAACTCTTAAGGGCTGTTCAGACCAAAGCTGCTTCAAGAGAAGCGTCGTCACTCCCATACTACAACCTGCCACCAGATAAGCGTCACTAAATTGGGGAGGAAGAAGGGACGAGAGCAAAGAACGTCTATACAATGCATATTCTTTGGCGAGAGTTTTAGTTAAAAGCGCCAATCCAGTTTGCAGTGGTTGAAATTTTAACTAAAACTCTAGCCCCCTCCTACTCCCCAATTTAGTGGCCTGAAACTAACAAAATTACTAAATTAATTAGGTTAATTCATATCTGAAGGAACAGTGTATTCCTTTGCATTTTTTAAAAATTGCTTTTGTCCCTCTCCCAAAAAAAAATTAAGTTGTAACTTTCACTGATTTGTTTGAAATATCCAATAAAAAAAGTTCAAAATCAGATGGAATACATTTCTGCAGATTACCTATAGAAGAGCAAAAGTTAGTTCTTAATTAGATAAACCACATTCTGAACGGCCCTTCAGGGTTTAATAATCAATTCTGTATTATATCATCACAGGTATTTAAGAATCACGTTGCTATTAAGCCGATATTTTTTAAATCTGAAGTACCTCTTAAATTCAACGCAAATTGTAAAACTGAATAATTTATGCAACTAGCATTGTTTTCAGCCAATGCTTTTTTCTGTAGAAAATTAATTCCATGCTAGTGCCTGTTATCAAAAATGAATTTTCTTTCCATTGCCACATCCTTGATGAACTTTACCATTTTAATGATGTTTAATTTGCAGTACAGCAAAAGAAATCATCAATGTTAGGAATCGTCAAATTATAACGTTTTGCTTCGGTTAGTAATTTTTAAGTAATAATTATTGTTTAAGTTACAAACAGATAATTTTTCATTCATTAGTTATTTATATATAGTAATTACCGTTCATTAGCAACTCACTGGTTACTTATATACATAAAAGCCAATTCTTTTTGCAGCTGAGTTTGATTTCTAACGCAAATTGCAGTTTCTTATAATACTTAATCTAACTCTTTTATTTTGTTCGGTTGTGTATTTATTAAAAAATATACTATCGTTTCGACCAAAGTTTCGATCATTCTTTCCTTTTACTTATGTGTACTAATAATCGCTTTCTTAATGTTTCAACAACTATTTATATATGCTTTATTATTGTTAATAATTGCTCATTGGTTATTTTATAAGGGTGTAGAGTCATTAGGTTTTTTTTTTTTTTTTTTTTTTTTAAGACAAAGAGGGAAAAAATTTTTTTTTTTTTTTTTTTTTTTTTGAAGCAGAAGACGTGAAAAATATATGCAATGAATTCGCCAGGACTCGAACCCTGAACCTCTCGAGTACACCTTCGAGTGTCCTGCCGTTACATTACGAAGGCATGCAGAAAAGAGGAAGAAAATACCTTACACACTCCCCCCTTTTAAAGAGCGACTGGGAATTAGGTGACTCCCGTCGACAAATACTTGTGGTGAAGAATCATCATCCACCACTTTTTAGTTCGGGCGCCACTGTAGAGTCATTAGGATTTTTTTGTAGCAGGTAACATGAAAAATGAGCAATGCCAATTTTGTACCAGGTAACATGAAAAATGAGCAATACTCGAAAATCTAGACCTCTCGAATACCCGCCGATTGTACTACCATTACACCACGAAGAGATGCAGAAAGGGGGGAACAAATGCATTATAAGGCATTTCTTCTTCCTTTCTGTATGCCTTCGTGGTGTAACTGGAAGCAACCTCGTAGCGTAATTGGGACGTCCGGAGCTCAAATTGCGGTGAGAGTATCGTATTTTTTTCGTTCCTGCATTCATATAATCTATTTAGTTTACAACTTGTATATAGTGATAAGTGTTTGTTAGTTACTCATATACATGAAAACAAGTTGTTGTTGCAACTGATTTGCGTTTGGTATGAAGACTGCAGTTTCTTACAATTTTTCATCAGGTACTTTACTTAAATCAGTATATATATATATAAGTACTGTAAAATAAATTGTAGTTTTGATCAGTTTTCAATACACTTCATATACACTAATATATTCAATAAATAATCAGCCGATTTATTATCTTATGAAGTGCATATCGTTTGTACAGTGCTGATATTGCAGCATAAAAAAATAATTTTCAGAATTCTACTGTAGTTTTCAAACCTTAAATTTACTACTATTAGGAGAAAAAGCCCTTTTTGCATGAAACTGCTGTACATGTGTGAAAAAAATTGGCGGATAACAAAAAATTTGCAAATCAGTAGGCATAATTCATAAACAAACCATAAACGAATGAAACTCATTCATGGACAAAAAAATTGAAAGTTAAGATTCTGCATACTTACTCGTTTTTTTTTCCATATATATATATATATATATATATGCATATACAGGGTGTTTATAAAGTCTCGGACCCATTTTGATGTTTAATAACTCATAAAATAATAAAGATAGATTAAAATTAATAACATAAATGGTTAGATAGACTCAAAATGTTTCATGACCCTTGTCAATGAACTTCCACATGTGCCCCCTTCGTCGGACGGAGAATATCAAATCGATATTCAATTTCACGTTAGGTACCGGCAAGCATGTCGGCATCCACAGAGGCTATTGCGGTTGTAGTTCTGGCTTTTAGATCATCCATGTTCGACACTTTCAGCCTGTAAACGTTGTCCTTTACAAATCCCCAAAGGAAAAAGTCCAGCGGCGTTATATCATGGGATTTGGGTGGCCAAGGAATTGGGCCTCCTCGCCCAATCCATCGTCCTGTAAAATGGTGATTCAAAGAACTACGAACGATGGTACCCAAATGAGGTGGTGCACCATCTTGTTGCGAAAAGACATGTGGCTGAATCTCTTCTAGTTGTGGAAATACGAAGTTTTCCAACATGTCTAAGTTTACGACTGATGAGACCGTCTTTTCTGTAAAAAAGAAAGGCCCAATGACTCGGTCGTGCATTAGTCCACACCACACATTAACATTTGGGAAATCCCTTTTAACATTGCAATAGATGCCAAAAACAAAAGAGAGAAAAATGCTATTAATAAGCAGACGATATATAGAAAAGTACAGATATTTAGACTCGAAAATGAAATTATCCGAAATTAACCACACGCGCTGACGATATTTACAAAAGTAAAGATATTCAAACCTGAAAAGGAAAATATATAAGTTATTTCATCAATAAATGCCATAAGTTTGTTTATATCTTCACTATTTTATGAGTTATTAAACATCAAAATGGGTCTGGGACTTTATAAACACCCTATATTTTCCACTTGTGGCCGACTAGTTAAGACCGCTAAATACTGGTAGTCCGACCTCGCTTGTGTTCGATACTACGAGAATGGGCTGGCTGCATGGTTGGTTTTCGTGAATACCAGACAGTTTCCCTTAAAAAATCCTCCCTTAAGGCATCCCTCATCTTATGGTGATAGTCCTTGTGGCTCTGTAATATTCAAAATAACCTAACCTTCCTAGGATCGCTAGGGTTAGGTTATTGGAATATCTGCCTGAGAGGAAGAAAACTTACGCGGAGGACTTTTTAAGAAAACTGCCTTCTAGCTACACATAAAAAAAAATCCATGAAACCAAACATGCAGAAAGCCCATTCGCTTGATACTGAACTCGGATTGAAGTCCCAGTACTCAACGATCTTAACCGATCGGCCTTTAGTGAGCCGTAATTATGCAGACATTCTGAAAGTGGCATTTTGAAATTTTAGAAAAACTAGGATTTGAACTGTCTTAGGTAACAAGTGGTGTTTCTCGATATACTTCAGTAAAATGTTTTCATATGTGAAAGTTTTATTAAATTTCTAAACTGCATAAAATTAATTAAATACTAATTAAATAAAATGTACGATTCGAAAATAATTAACCTACCTGATTTTATTTTAACCTTAAAATTCTTAAAATACGTGCAGATTTTATCAATTATAGTATTTAGAACATCATTCTTTCTTTTACTTCAAGACATCTGAATATTTCTTTATTTTAATGCAATATATCTGAGTGCTTCAATATCCGTTTAATTTAGAGATTTGGGTAGGTTTTGAAATTTACCCAAGAAAAATTTCGAGAGATTTAAAGATTTTAGAAAAATTTTATGATCATGATTTATAGAAATGAAAGAAAATGTTCTCATTCTATTTATAGAATTTGCATTTCTTTCTGAAAACATTTCTCATTATAATTTTGCATTAATTTAAAAATGCCAAACTTTGATTTCAGCTGAACATTAAACATGCATTCAACTATTTATTATATATAATAATTCCCTAAATATTCATGAACATTTCCCAAACAATGCAAAATTTTTCTGAGCTATACCGTGTAATGAAAAGCTTTTAAAGCTATTAAAATATTGCGTGAAAGTGAATTATTCCGTTTACAATAAAATATCTTCTTAGGTATTTTCGTTTTTTAAGGAATACGTACAATACTTATTTAAATAGTTGAATGTTGAATCTTTAACTTTTCTTTGATTTTGGAAGGTAATGTCTGTATATATTGAAGGACGCTAGGAACGCTTTGTAATGGACTAGTACAGTTGATAGTATTCCATTACAAAAACTGCTACAAAGAGCCCCCCAACCGCGTATTAAAACAATTTTTGTTGTGATGGCCACACTTTATAATATCCCTTTCCTGTTGGATGCAAAAGATTGTTATTGCGAGATTTACAAGCGCAATTAAACAATTATAGAAAAAGAAAAGAAATCTGAAAGCTTTCAGATTTTACATTACGCCCAAAGGGACTTTTTTTAACGTTTTGTGTGTTACCTTTATTTATTAAATATCATAGTCTTCGCACTTAAACCATAAAATTAAATTCAAGAGCACTATCGCAAAATAATTCTAAAATGAGCATATCTTTAGAATTTTCGATACACAACTCGCGTGCTGGAGATAATTTTTTTTTCCCTGTACAGTATTGCTATTTCCCGCTTTGAAATCGTTCAGTTTCTTAATAAAAAAACTCATAAAAGCTTTACAAAATATGAAAGAGATAATAAAACAAATTCCAAATTTGGGTTTCCAGATGCCCATATTCGGATGAAAATGTACGTTATTCAAAATTGGATGGCTCTAGGTAACGTTGTTTTATCACAGTGCGAGAAACCTCCTACATTTATGCAGATTCTTCATTATTTAATTTGTTTAAATATAACACAGGGCGATAATATTTGGTGGCAACAATTTGAAAAGTGAACCGACATTTAAAGTTTTCATCGCAAAATGCCAAAGCGAAATTAATAGCCCTTCTGGGCTAAAAATATACTTTCCTCGAGTATTAATTATGTTATCACATCGAATACTAATTTATTACCATTAAAAATTATGTTCGATATTAGGCAAAAAAATTAAATGTATTTAAATAAGTACTGAAACTGCTGCCTGACAAAATTTCTTTAGTCAGCTATTTTGATAATTAGGAAAAACTGTACGAAAACAACTAATCAGCTATTCTCGTAATAAAAAAAATATCAAACTGTAAATAAGCAAAAATAGAATTTTAGACAGAGAAAAATAAGATTTAAAATGTTTTATTTATTTGTTTTTAAATGTTATTCAGTATTATACTATATGACAGGAAAGTAAAAAATTTAATTATTTTACCAAACTTTAAAAGGCGTAACTGATATGTAGGCAACAAAGCCCCCAAGAGCATTATAAATTTCACTTTACGCGCATGCTCAGTAGTGTACCGTTGGCGTGGGAGAAAATACTGGTGAATAAAAATAAACAACTCAACACAAGCCTGTTTGTTCGTCATGTAGGCCTTAGCGACTCTTTACAATTGCAACACTATGGACACTTTTTTTTGTGTTTATTGCACTTACTTCTGTTTCATTTCATTTTGGTTTATTTTGTTCATAAACATTACATTTAATATCAGTTATTTGTGATAATTTCTTTGGCTTTAATTCTGTAATTTAAACTAGATATATTCCTTAAATTGTTAAAGTATTTATGAATGGAACGCATGGTAAATAATCGATTGTTTTTATTCCCCAGAAGTACAATCAGTAAACAATATCATGTAATGTTTCCTGTTTTGTAATCCTTCTTAAACGAAAATTTGGGGAGTTTACTATTGATATTTACATCTAAGCAATGAAGCAACGTACAACCTAACAAGTCTTAAAACCCGGAACTGTTTACGTCCAGATAACAGAACATCAACCATATACCATATTTATCTTCTTTTAAAATGACGCCAAAGTCGTAGTTGCGCCAAATTCTCTTCTGGGCATGCGCAGTGTGCGTAATTCGTTTAACATTGTTCAACTGAATGTACGGTCTGCCATTACGCCATCCGGGCGGCTTATACATAGACTAATCGGGTATTGTCCGGATCCCGCAACTGTTTAGTACGACAACCTCGGCGTCCCACAAGGAACGCATGGGGAGTTTATTAAGATGTTCATTATGCTGATGGAGACATTAAACTATACATTTTACGTATTGCTACACAGATAATAACTAAAATATAGATACTAAATAAATTAAATTTCACAGATAATTACGGATACTGAAACAGACATTAAATACTAATGCAGATATTATACAGCTACATAGATGCTAAATACACTGTTACATACTACACTGATATTAAAAACGAATATTGACACAGCTTCTAAATGCTAATGCAAGTCATTACACAAATCCAGATACTAAATACACTACTACATACTACATAGATACTGAGTAGTAATATAGGTGCTCATATACTATATTATACTGATAAACAGATACTATAGACATTATTATTTACTACACAGATATTCAATGCGGATGCAGACACAGATTCCAAATACTAATGTAAGATATTACGAAGATATGCAGATACTAAATACATTATTACACATATATTAAATACGAATACACTAATGCAAGTCTTTACACAAATTCACAAATACTAAATACGCGACTCCTTACTACACTGGTACTAAATATTGAAACAGATATACAGATACTATTGGGTTGGCAACTAAGTAATTGCGGATTTCACTCATAGATGGCTTCAGTTGAATTTTGAGGTTTGCAGACGTAGTACAAATGTAAAAGACATTTTGTTATTTGATAGTTGGCAATTCAGCTGTGAATCAGTAAAAAAAGTTTTTTGATCGGTTGCGTAGTTTTCGTTTGGCGTTCGTTGAGAAATGGAAAATCAAAAGGAACATTTTCATCATAATTTGCTATTTTATTTCCGCAAAGGGAAAAACGCATCGCAAGCTCATAAAAAGTTATGTGTTGTTTATAGTGACGAAGCCTTAAAAGAACGGCAGTGTCAAAATTCGTTTGCAAATTTCGTTCTGGTGATTTTTCACTCAATGATGAAAAACGCTCTGGTCGTCCAGTTGAAGTTGATGACGACCTAATCAAAACAATAATCGATTCGATCGTCACAGTACAACACGTGAGATTGCAGAGAAGCTTCATGTATCGCATACATGCATTGAAAATTACTTAAAACAACTTGGCTATGTTCAAAAACTCGATACATGGGTTCCTCACGAACTGAAATAAGCGCATTTAGCGCAATGCATTAACAGCTGCAATTTGCTAAAGAAACGTAAGGAAAATGATCCATTTTTAAAACTGCTGATAATTGGCGATGAAAAATGGGTTGTTTACAACAATATCCAGCGGAAAAGATCGTGGAGCAGGCCAGGTGAACCAACTCAAATAACATCAAAAGCTGATATTCATTAAAAGAAGGTTTTGTTATAAGTTTGGTGGGATTACAAAGGAATTGTCTACTTTGAACTCTTACCACCCAACCGAACGATCAATTCTGATGTCTACATTGAACAACTAACGAAATTAAACAATGCAGTTGAAGAAAAGCGGCCCGAATTGACAAATCGAAAAGGTGTTGTATTCCATCATGACAATGCAAGGCCACACACATCTTTGGTCACTCGGCAAAAATTATTGGAGCTTGGTTGGGATGTTTTGCCACATCCACCATATAGTCCTGACCTTGCACCATCTGATTACTTTTTGTTTCGATCTTTACAAAACTCCTTGAATGGTAAAAATTTCAATAATGATGATGATGTCAAATCGTACCTGATTCAGTTTTTTGCTAATAAAAACCAGAAGTTTAATGAACGTGGGATTATGATGCTGCCTGAAAGATGGCAAAAGGTCATTGATCAAAATGGGCAATACATTACAGAATAAAGTTATTTAGTTCCATGAAAAAATTGTCTTTGATTTTCTAAAAAAAATCCGCAATTACTTAGTTGCTCCCGCAATATATCTTCTGTGATGAATCGTGCACTATGCCGATTTATTTTGTGAGTAATTAAACCTTTCTTACAGGATCAAAACTACATTAAAAAAGGGGGAAGACTCCCCGTTAATTTTTGCCATTATTGCTTAATTATGCATTCAAATAATATTTAAATAAAACATTATGTCCCATATTGGTAATCTATAGTACAATAAACATGATTTTTTTAACAACTTGATTTACAATTTAGTGTTGTTGTTAGCTTGAGATATGGCTAAATTGATTTCTAAATAATACTCGTCGGTAAAACATTTTGAGAATTCTATACCTTAAATTAAAGCGAAAGCTGAGAACTTTTGAGGACTGAGCTAACCTTACATCTGAATTAAAAATGTAATACCCCGGAGACCATGAAAATTATAAGTGTATACTGCTATCATAATTTTCTAATAAAGCTGTTTCATTATTTTACTGACTGATTTTTGAACAGTATGAGTTTCGTTGCGGAGAAAAATGTTAAATTTTACGCAAAGCTGAAAATTCCCTCCCCCGAATATCTACCAAACAGAGTTATTAAATGCCATTCAAAGTGACTGAAGTCCACGAGCCATTTGACTGAAGTGTTAAGTTCTTCACCAACTTAAAAAGTACTCCTTTTTTTTATTTTTCTTGATGCTTGTCTCCCTAACAAATATTTAATTCCCAAATAGAAAACAGATTTAACATTGAATGAGTAAGGTTAGTGTGGTAGGCATATAATACAGTTTTAAACTAAAAAGTCCTCTGAATTTTTTAAGGCTAATTATTTAAAAAAAAAAAACTGTTCCTCCATGTGAAAAAGTAGCTGAAAAGGCAATTTTTTAAAAAATTTTCTTATCGCGAATACTTGCAGAAAGGATGTAAAGACTGAAATGGCACGATTTTTTTTTGTTGCCTCCAGGAAGCCTGAACTGGGAAAGGCTGCATTGAGACATCCCGAATTTTTGCATTGATTAGGCGGTGCCAGCGAATGCTTCATTTCGTTCCTACCAATAAGGGTACTTCCACCAAGCCGACGACGCTCATTTTTAAAATGCAAAGTCGCCAAATTCAAGAGAAATACAATTAAGGGCTGCAACCAAAGAATTTATTATGGGAGTGCAGAACTGGTGAAGCATAAACAAAGTGATTATTAGTAAACTGCGAAAAAAATGACAGTTCTATATCTCTCGTTCTACTGAGTCGCCAAATTCCGTTTTTCATGTCTCGAAAGCGCGACTTAGGATATTATTACATTTATATATAGCATTGTTCTAATATAAGAATTTTGACACAAAATCGGACTTTTTCAGAAATGGGGTGCCAATTTTTTTCCATATTTGGATTCTAAAATTCAAATTATGCCAAACTGCCAAGTTTTGTAAAAATCGCACGAGCAGTTTTTTAAAAAATTAGCTCTCAAAATTTTAGGTACTCCATGTTAAATGAATTTGATATACATTTATTAATATTTCTTTTTTTATTAAACTTACTTGAGTTTTTCTTTCAAATTCTGAAATTCATGTTCATTCCAAATAAAATTCATCCATTTTTTATGATTTATTTTTAAAATTTCTATTTTATAAAATATTTTCTGTAAACTTTTCTTAAAAAATTTTGAATTATAACATATAAAATTTTTGCCATCATCTTAAAGTAGATGTTTTTCTAAAATTAGAGTTTTTATTCAAAATTTCCTAAGATATACGTGAATTTCCATTTTGAAATTTGTCGTATTTATTATAAGCTATAATATCGAAAATGTAGTTTGTTAAAATTATTTGAAATTATAGACGATGAATTTTTCCGCTCGTGGACAAGGGAAAAAACAAGGAAAATAGGTTGCTATAAATTAAGAAGTATGCTAAGGTAAATTTTTAAATTTCTCACTAGAAATTACAAAATTTAATATCTAGACAATTTGAGTCGTAGAATCGAAACATGGAAAAAAAAATGGTGTGCTATTTCAGAAAAAATGCGATTTTGTGTCAAAATACCTATGTTAGAACAATATGTTAGAACTAATATACAAATCTAATATATATCCTAAGTCGTGCTTTCGAGACCTGGAGAAGGCAATTTGAATTTCGTCAATCGGCCTAGTAGAACACAAATATCTCCCACCCTTTTTTTTCTTTTTGCGCAATGTACCTGGGACAGTGAAGAAATAAAAAGAGTGATATTGTATTTTTTATTAACTACACTCGCAAAATGGAGAGTAAGTACACTCTCATTATAAATTCTTTGCAGCAGTGACACAGTTTGGAGAAATATCAGTCAACTGGGTACACTCCCCTTCACTGTTATCGTCCCCACGTAAGCGAATAATAATGTCTTATCTCTTTTTATCATAAAAGAAAAACTGATAACAAGCTTGGGTGAGAGAAGCGCATATTGCTTTGCCTTATTGTACCAAACGAAACTCGTTGTATGTAATGGAGAAGCAAAAAGGCGACAAATTTACTTTCACGTGGATTATTGAAAACTTTAGCATGTGCCATGGGTCAAGAGGGGAAAGTCTAGGCAGTCCAGAATTCGTTTTGAATTCACTGCCTGGCATGAAATGGCGTGTTGAAGTATTTGCTCAGGATTGTTATGAAGGAAATGATATATGCATTTACGTCACCAGAGATGATAATATTTCAGACTTATGTACTATAAAATGTACCGCTCAAATATTAGACTGGAACGGAAGAATATACTGCAGCATTACTAACGAGGTGGAGGTTGAGAATTCTGATGATCTTGGATTTCTTTGTGCATTTGAAAGAAATTATCTTCTTCATTCCCTGGTACATGATATTCTCGTCATAAAATGCACTTTTCAGCCTGTAGGGGACTCAAATAAAGAAGATGAACTGCCTGAACTTTCGTACAAAAATGAGTTGTTTACAGATGTCGTGTTACGTACTGGTGATTCGACATTCAGAGCGCATAAAGCTATTCTATCAGTACGATGGCCCAAACTCTTAGAAATGCTACATGCTGAAGAAACTTGCGAACAAATTCTGGACGTGAAGCCAGATGTCCTGGAGGCTATGTTAGAATATGTTTATACTGGAAAACTAAACTGCAGTGAACCTGAAATTTTAGCGAATCTGCACTTGGCTAGGATCAAGTACGGGTTCCCGAGTCTGCAGTGTACACCGTATGTAGATCAAAAAGCGAGAACCATCATTACCATGGAGAAGATATCATTCGAATGGCCAATTAAAAACTTTTCCAGCCTACCTATAAATAGTATTTTATATAGTCATGTATTTTCTGTCAATATTCTGGAGTCTTGTAGGTGGAATTTAAAGTTCCACATTCACAAAGATGACATATATGGTAGGGTTTTCGATATTTTCATTTGCAAGCTGTATGATATTAAATCAAAACCAATTTTTTTAAAAAGCAAAATATCCTACGATGAAACATCTACTTCTGAGAAAGAATATTTGTTAAAAAAAGAGAAAGAGTGGAAATGTGCAGAGTTTTCCCGAAGCATTTCTATAAAACCAGAAGATGACGTGTTATTACTCAAATGTGAATTTAAATTTTCGGACTGCACTCATTCTTCCGAGATTGTGGAATCATCTTCTGCCTTTGTATCTTCTATTAACTGCCATTCTTTCAAAAATGACTTTCGAAACCTTTGTAGAAGTGGAACATTATCGGACGTGAATATAGTAGCCGGTTCGAAAATATTCCCGGCACACAAATTTATTCTAAGCATTCGATCTCCGGTATTTTCTAGAATGTTCCTGACCAATATGAGCGAGTCGAACAAGAACATTGTTGAAATTACAGACATCAGTCCTGAGATAATGGCTGATCTACTCCTATTTATGTATTCTGGTTCCTTAGACAGTAGACTGTGCAAAACAGTTGAGGAACTGTACGCTGCGGCCGATAAGTACGATATACATGCACTGAAGAAAAAGTGTTCCTCCTATCTGAAATCGAAATATCTTGACACCAGAACTGTGAGCAATGTCCTTCAGATAGCATGTTTGCATTCAGATGATGATTTGTACCATAGTGTGTTAGAATTTATCAATAAACACGCGGAATGTATTTTTTCAACCTGTGAATGGAAAGAGTTTGTTGAAAATAACATTGCAGCAAAACTGTTGCAAGATTTGGTAAATAAACGAAAATAGCAGAGAAAATTATTTATAAATATTTATTTTAGAGCCTCAGTTTATAAAAAAATTTTTGGGGTCTGCTAAAAACTTTTCCACGGTAAGTAGAAAAAACATTAAAATAGATTGAAACTAGCAGTACTGATTTCTTGGTTAATGTGGAACATGATCGCGGAATTTAATTGCTTTTAATTACACGATTTCCGTAACATCAAAATTCCAAGCACATGCTTGAAAAAAAAATTATCCACTTAATTTAGTTTTTCAAGTACTGTTCGGTACTTAAGTATTATCTTGTCGACTGCTGGCGGAAATTTCGGCAACGGTTTCCAATCGCCACATCTACTGCGGAATTCTAAAGGAAGTAATCATCCATTATTCACACTAAATCGCTCTGCTTGGCCGGATAACGTGATAGTACGTAAGTACCTTTCTGCTTAGAAATGAAAAATTCGTTGCAGTTCTTTCGTTTCCTATTTAATGTAGATTTTTAATATATATATTTATCTAATATCTTAGGCAGGTGTGTTTTCTGAAATTACAATTTACCTTCTGTCTCTCTAATTTAAAAAAAAAACATTTATTAATATTCTTTAAAGCGTGCAGCTAAATTATGATAATAAATAATGTAAAGAAGTAAGATTCCGAACGCTTAAGAAAAATGAAGGGAAAAAAGACATAAAAAAGGATTAAAACTTGCAGTTTTAATTTAGTGGTTAAATACGTGATCATGAACTTTTTTCTTTAACTGGATGTCTTCTTGAAGGCAAAATTAAACCATATACATGAAAACGCAGAAAAGTTTTGTATTCCACTTAATGCAGTCTTTTAATTATTTTTGTTCATTACTTTGTTGTTATGAAATAATTTTTTAAAATTTTTCAATAATGTACGAGTCATTGTTATTGTAAAGCTTTTGTTTCCTATTTATAAGATTTTTATTATTTTCTGGTAATTACTTTCTGTTTGTAAAACGCCTTTTTATTACATTTTTAGCAATGGAGGGTTATGAGTCTTGAAGTGTTTTTCTTTAGCATTTAATACAGATTTTAAAACTTTCTCTTCACTGCTTTGCTTTAACAAAATAATTTTTTTGTATTTTTGAAATGACATATGATTTATTGTTATTGCAATTCTACTACTTTCCATTTATTGCAGATTTTGATTATTTTCTGCTAATATTTTTTTTTATGTAAAGCTCTTCTTTTTCCTTTTTTTAAAATGTATAACTGTTTGTTAATTCAATTCCGTATTCCTTTTTTATTTATATGTGTATTATGTTCCAGAACTTACACATTTCAATAATCAGTTCTATCACTGGTATATGAGAGTCAAGCTGATATTGCACTGTTTTTATTCCTATATCTATAGTACTTGTTAAATGAAATACAAATTATAGGTATTGTATTTTTTTTGTTGTTTTTTGTTGTCAAATTAAACACAAATTAAAAGTCTTACATTCTTAATATTTATTATAGTCTATTCATTTACATGTGTATTATGTTCTAGAAATTACACGTTTCAGTAATCAGTTCTGAATTTTATCATCACTGGTATCTGAGAATTAATGTGATATCACAGCATTTTTTATATCTAAATCTGTAGTACTTGTTTAATTAAACACGAATTATAAGCTGAATGATTCCTGCTAAAAATGGAGCCTGAATGATTGAAATGATATTGTTTTCAGATATTTTCTGGAAAATTTTAATTCTATGTTAGCTTCTGCTCTTATGAGCAATGTTTGCTTCCATTACTATATGAATGATGAACTTTACCATGTTAATGATTTTCTTTGTATTAATTTGATAAAGGGAAATTGCTCCCTCGATGTTTCAACGAATATACAACCTGAACTTTAAGAAGTTATTAAGTAATATATGTTTTGCTTCGGTTAGTGAATTGTATGTAATGATTATAATTTCATTACAAAAAGATAATTTCTTGTTTATTAGTTATTTATATATAGTAATTAGTACCTATTCATTACTCACTGGTTACTTATACACATAAAACCAATTGCTTTTGCAGCTAATTTTCTTTGGTACGCAAATTGCAGTTTCTTACAATACTTAATCTGCTATCCAGGCGGGAAAACGTTTAGTGACTCTAAAAGCCGTAACAAAGGGTTCGGGTTGGAATCCCGGAGAAGGCTTAGGTGTAAATTTTTTATCCCTTTATAGCAGGCAACGGTGACCGCCTCCGTAATAAAGTGTTCAGGCTTCCGGCGTTAGAAGTGGCCAACGCCCGTAATAGCTAGTGCCCAGGCTTCCCGCGTTAGTAGTGGCCAACGCCCGTAATAGCTGGTGCCCACCATTGGGAAAAAGAATATTTAACATAATAATTTTATTTGGTTCTGTGTATGTAATTGTAGAGGATTATATTGTCGTTCGATCATTTCTTCATTGTGCCTTTTGTATGCTAACAATCGCTTTCTCAATGTTTCAGCAACAAATTACATATGCACTGAGGTTAGTAATTCTTCATAAGTACTTACATAGAGTGTTAAGTGTTCATTAGTTATTTATATACAGGAAAACAAATCATTGTTGCAACTGATTTGTGTTTGGTAGGCCAAATTGCAGTTTCTTAAAGTTTTGTATCTGATAATTTGTTTAGTTCATTAAATATCTAAGTATTATAAAATAAATTATAGTTTTGATCATTTTTTCAATGTACTTCATATGTACTGAGGGTCCAACAGCGACCAAGCGGTAGTCGCTTGAAACTGATATTTCGGTTCGGGCGTCGAATCCCGGCGAACAGACTGGTTTTATGGTTTTTCCAATGTGCCACGTGCATAGGAGCCAGTTTCTCTTAAGAAGTCCTCCCCGAAGGTATCCCCCCATAGGCAGGTAGCCCTCGAGTGCTTTGCCGTAATTAAATAAACCAAACAAACCATATGAACTAATATATGATGAACATATAGATCATCCCGTCAAGTTTGTACAGTATAAAACTGCAGCATCAAAAAATTAATATTCAGAACTTCGTTGAATTTTGAATATATTTTTCAAACCTTACATTAGCTTATATGGGGTGGGGAGGGGAACTTCTTACATGAAATGATGTAAAAGTGTAAACAAAATTTGCTCGTTTTTTATTTCATATTTTGCTTCCGAGATGTAATTGCCTAATTCAGGTTATTGGAATATATCGAAACACGCAAGAATTATCTGCGTAACAGGAGGAATGGCTTCTTGGGGGACATTTTAAGAAACTGGCTGCTACACATGAGAAACACCCAAATAGTATTCAACGATTTTAATCACTCGGCCACTACAGAGTACTTATATAGAGACTATAAAAGAAGAGTTTTAAAATTCTAGAAAATCTCTAACAAACGTTGCCTGTCAAATATCATTATAATTTACATACCGTCTTTACTCGCGTAATAGTCGCACTCCCGTTTTGAACCGGAAAAATCGTTAAACTATTTTCTCCACATGAAAGCCGCAAATGCGTATTTGACCTTCATCTAGAAAATAAAAAATTATCAACTATTCTCCTCCCATAACTAGTACTTATAATGCAAGCATGTGTTCTGACATTCTCAATGGTCATTTTCCCTGGGAGGATGGGAGAGCTCCCTGGGGCAAGACTTCTTATTCTCTCTCTCATTTTAAAGCTTTCAACTCGTTCTTCTAAAGAAAATATGCACATGCTCTAAATTTACTGGGCTGCATGCTTCTAAAGTTACAGAAAAAGAATTTTTTTTTTTG
Organism: Stegodyphus mimosarum; assembly: GCA_000611955.2. Lineage (NCBI taxonomy): Eukaryota > Metazoa > Arthropoda > Arachnida > Araneae > Eresidae > Stegodyphus > Stegodyphus mimosarum. The sequence goes on along the minus strand of KK118028.1, from coordinate 39,395 downwards.
CTTGAATTGGGAAAGTTTAGGAAGAATAATAATTTTGCGGCCGGATTTAAACTGAAGAATATTGAATATGCTTGCTGAGAAGAACGGAAACAAAGCTGTTGAAAGAGAGTGGAATATCAGTGAAAAATTAATAAGAATCTCGAGGAAATCCAAACGATTATTACAAGAAACAAATGTAAATAGGCGAGCACTCAGACGGCCAAAGCATAGAATTTTTCCAGTGACAGAAAATAAACCTCTTTTTTATGGAAAAAATAATAATAATATTATTATCATCACAGTAAAGAATAAACGCGACTTTCCAAGAAGAAATGCTGTCCAAGTTTTTCTTTTTTTTATTTACAACATATCTCATACATATATATATATTAGACTGAAATATAATCCAAAAATATAACATTACATAAATAAAAAAAAATATATTCACACTTTTTTTAGGAGACTATTCAATGGTCCCTAAGAGACTAGGACTCTATGAACTTAAGCGCATTTTAAATTATTAAATTTGTGTATGGAAGCTACTAGAACCACAAATTTTAAAAGAATAATTCCAAAAATATTAAGCAACCATAAAAAGATATACTCACATATTTTAAAATTAGCTCTGAAGACAGAACTTTAGTTCTGAAAATCTGAACTGTACAAAAGTTGTATAGAATGTCTAATATGTGATAACTCAGTTTTTTCCCTGCAAGCCCTCTTCGAGGTGCAAACGTGGGAACAGGGGC
>KK118028.1:20091-38589 GCA_000611955.2 Stegodyphus mimosarum | reverse complement strand
AAAGACCGATTCTACTAAATTTATATAGAATCTTTAATTTATTTTCCCCCGATAAGTTCCGAACTGGAGTTTCAGTAAAAGAAGATTAATTGTTACTTTTATATTTTTTAACTTGTGTTTTTTTCGCTTTTGGTTTTCCTTTTTATTTTTAGAGTTTGTTTTACTATTAATTATTATATTAATTTTGATACGTTTGGATTTTGTGCTAAACACTTTTTACATGATTGCTAATATAGTTGAGGAATAGCCTTGCTTTGACTCCAATTTACGTTTAACTTTAGAATCTTTAAGTATATATATATATATATATATATATACTTATATAGGATAAATCTATATAGAAAAGAATTCGTCTCCTTTTAAGTTTTTTAAGGGCTTCCTACCTGTGGTGCAGTGACGGAGTTCCCTATATGACGCAGATAAGGGGACCTTGGAAGTACATGAAACAGCTAAATTCAGTGTTTGCAAAAGTTAACATTCCATCATTCGACTATGAAATAGCAACTTCGTGACCTACCCCAGTTTAGAGATAGGAGTCAGCAGAAAATAGAAAAAGTTATTTTGTGTTCCTTAGTCTCTAATATAAAAATTATTAAAGACGAATCCCTAAAGGAAAGGTTTCTCCCTTTGCAATCCCAACTCAAAAGAGACTGGAATGTGGAAATGCCGTCTTCGTCCAGGAAACGCAAAGAATTTATCACACCAAATTTGGAAAATGAGAGATTTCCCGTTCGGCTTAGGGATCTTTGAATTAATTCAAGGTCAGAAAAAAAGGGGGGGAAGTTCTATGCGACAGGCTAAGAACACAAAATTTCATTCAGATGCTCAAGCATTAAGCGGCCAAATACTTCAGTTAATTTCCGGGGTAAATTGCTTTTTCCATTAAATTTATTGAAATTCATTGCTTTCTCTTTACTCAGGGCGGGAGGAAATGGAATGGATGAATATTTTTACTTGAAATAATGAATAAATCAATATTTATCCTATTTTTCATATCAAAATTTTCAAAACATTTTCACATTGCAGATAAAATTCAGGTTAAGAATGCTTTAAAATCCTTAGTCGAGAATTAAATCTGAAGGCATAGAACTCGTAAAATATATCTTATTCACTAAGCATATTTTAATGCTTGTGGATTTACTTTTCAATGTATTTGATTTGCTTTAGGAAAGAGAAGAGAGCTGTGGTGTTTCTCAGCCTGCAAATTACGCATCTAACCAAAAATTCACACTAATCTGTAAAAGATAATTCTGAAGATATTAAATTTGTTTTGAAAGTAATATATTAATTTCCCTTCATTTGAAAAAATACAATTCATTTTAACAACGTGAAACATTTAAGCGTAGAATTCAGTAATGCGCAATAATTTGAACGTTATTTAAACGGAACTGAATTGAATTATTATATAATAATAAATCACTCGAGGACTATTTAAATAAAGGGAAGACTCCTTCGTGGAGTATTTTCTAATCGTTTTCTAAAATGAAACTTTACAATTTACTTTACGTTTGCTTTTAACCTACTTTCCACAGCATTCAGCAATAATAATATAATAATGACAATAAAAATGGCGTCACACAACTAAAAGTATACACTACTTCGTAAATTTCGATAACTTAGTAACTGAAAATACTAAACATATCAATGGCCACGTTGTCCTAATAGTTTTAAGTTGCATTTCAACATCTGAAAGAACACTAATTTCAATTTTCACTACACAAAATAATGCAATATTTCAGAAAAGAATTCATTCCCCGTTATTGCGATATTTCAATAATTTTCGCAAATTAAAAAATTTAATTAAACCTTTTTAATAGTAAATGATGCGATTTTCACACATAAAATCCCTTTTTAAATTATTCTCTTTCATTTGAGCACCACTGCGTAACTTTTCTAAGACATACAGTGTCTCACAAAAGTGATGGGACACTTGTGCTTTACAAAAGGAAACCGTAATAAAATAAATTTTAAAAAATGTACAAATTTTTTGTGGGTGTGTTTCGTACTTACATTTAGTAGCAATTATTACATAACATACATTTTATCAAAATATTAATATATTAATTTAATAAAAATACAATTGTTTAAAACGGAGCAAAAAATGGCTCACATAAGTGATGGGACACCATTAGATTATGCAACAAAAATCGTCTAAAAATATTTTTTGGGGTTTTTATTTTTACTCAAAAGCAATTTTCGATAATTTATAAAATCGTCTGCATTATTTCTTTCCAGTTTGTTTTGGAAGTTTTGTGTTTTTTAGCTCTGTGCAGCCATGAATGCTAAACGAAAAGAAACTTTGCCTGAAATTCGAAAATTAGTTATTAATTTACATATTGAACGTGGAAAATCTATTAGAGAAACTACTGAAACAGTTAACTTGAGTCATTCAACAGTTTTCAATATCATTAAACGATATAAAAAGAATCATATGATTCCGGATAAAAGACGACCTGGCCGACCATCAAAGCTAACCGATGGAATAAAGCGAATTATCGTTCTAAATATTAAAAAAAAATCCAAGAATGAGTGCTCCTAAAGTTTTTGTTGATTTACAAGCATTATATGGAGTAATTGTTAATCCTGAGATTATTAGAAGAGTAATTCGATCTGCTGGATATCACGGTAGAGCAGCCAGGAAAAAATTCTTCGTAAGTGAAAAGAATAGAAAACTCAGACTGGCTTTCGCAAAATCGAATATAAATAAGAATTTTGATTACTGGAATGAAGTTATATTTGCTGATGAGAGTAAATTTAATATATTTGGTTCTGATGGTAGAATCTTGGTGTGGAGAAAACTCAGGGAAAAATTTCGCAAACAGAACATGGTGCCAACAGTAAAACATGGTGGAGAAGGAGTTATGGTATGGGGGTGTATGTCGTCCGCTGGAGTTAGTAATCTTGTTTTTATTGACAGGATAATGGATCAGTAAAAGTATATTGGCATATTAAATCAAAATTTGAAATCTTCAGCACGAAAATTGAACCTTCATAACGATTTTAAATTCTACCAGGACAATGACCCCAAGCACACTGCTCTGAACGTTAGACTCTGGCTGCTGTATAACTGTCCTGAAATAATAAAAACACCACCACAATCTCCAGACTTAAATCCCATAGCGAATATTTAGCAAAAATTGAAATCAAGAATTCGCAAACACACCATTTCTTCAAAACAACAATTAAAATCGGTGCTTCAAGAAGAATGGGGTAAAATCGCTCCAGAAATCACAAAAAAAAAAATTATTAGAATCCATCCCAAGAAGATTAAATCATGTTCTAAAAGTAAAAGGAAATCCAATAAAATATTGAAACCTTTTAAAAAGTAAAATTTTTGGATAAATTTAAATATTTGGTGGAAAAGTAAGTGTCCCATCACTTATGTGAGCCATTTTTTGCTCCGTTCTAAACAATTGTATTTTTATTAAATTAATATTTTAATATTTTGAGAAAATGTATGTTATGTAATAATTGTTACTAAATTTAAGTATGAAACACACCCTCAAAAAATTTGTACATGTTTTTTTAATTTATTTTATTACGGTTTCCTTTTGTAAAGCACAAGTGTCTCATCACTTTTGTGAGAAACTGTAAATAGCATCCGTTAATATATGTTCCTATACAATATACACTGGTGTGCAAAAATTAAGGACGAGACGGTTTATTCAATATAACTTTGTACAAAATCTTTCCAAATCAACACATTTTATACCGTAAGATCCCCAATACGTAAGGACATGAGTAATGTAAGCAACACTTTCTAAAAGAGAAATCAGAGGGATAAAAAGAAGCTTTATTGAAAAAGTAGCATGGAGCGCAATGCGACTGAAGGCCGAAACATCCCTGTGATGGGTGTCCAGCAAGAAACATCCGGTCTTTAATGGGGGATATGATCTCCCCTGACTGCTAGGCAGGTTTCACATCATTTGTGCATGCTGGATATGTGGTTGTTAATGAGCTGTTGAGACACTTCTGCTCGTTCCTCTTGTAGCACCAATCGCAGTTTCGGAATCGTTACTGGCGATAAGTTACGTGCTGCCACGGGTCTCCCTAGTAAGTTCCGTACATGCTTGACGGGATTTAGATCCAGAGACCTTGCCGACCAATCCATGTGTTCAATATCTTCACTCTCCAACAGCTCTTCGACAGTAACTGTGCGATGAGGTGGAGCGTTGTCGTCCATGAAGAGGAACTGAGGACCCATAGCCCTTGTGAAAAGACGCATGTAAGGAAGAAGAACCTCGTTACAATAGCAGTCCCAGGTGACGAACCTCCTTGGGAGATATGAAGGTCGGTCCGGCTACCAAGCATTATGTCTGCTCGAACGAGAACTCCGCGACCTCCAAAACAGTCCCTTTTGATGATGTTGAAGGGGTTATTGCGTGTTCCCCGCTCTGTCCAGATGTGTATGTGTCTAGAATCGCAACTCAGACTAAATCTGCTCTCATCTGTAAAGAGTACTCGTCCCCATTCATTGTCTCTCCAATTCCGGTGTTCCCGGCACCACAGAGAACGCCTTCTCCGATGGGCAGGCGTTAGAGGTACACACCGTACAGGGCGTCGTGCAAACAGACCACCACCGTGCAGTCTTCTGGCCACGGTAAAACGCGATATCGGTCGTCCAGTCGCCTGTGTCGTGTGTCTAGCGATTTCTCCCGCTGTCTGCCGCCTGTTTCTTCTGGCCTGTAAGGCAATATACCGGTCATCTGCGGGTGTGGTTCCTCGTGGACGACCACTACTAAACCCCCGGATAGCTGTTCCTGTAGTTTGAAATTGTCTCCAAAGTCGTGAAACGATGCTGTGAGCAATTCCGAACTCTGCAGCCACACTTGTCACACTGCGGCCTTCCTCCAACTTCCCAATGATTCGACCTCGGGTAAAAGCATCCAGATGTCGTCTAACAGATTGATTATTCGCCATTTCTCGCTGAGGCAGCAACTCGGTGTGATTTTAACTGCTATACGGCGTGCAATCTCTTTGCCAGAAATACTGATCTTACACCGACAACATGCTTTGTACTACTCAGACACTCCCCCATTAGTCTACCTGCATATCTGCGCATGTGCTACCGTACATCACCTTACTTAATCTCCTGATTGGTCTTTCTGTCCGCTCTGCCTCTTCGTTCAGCTGATATGCTAATTTTTCGACTTCGTCCTTAATTTTTGCACACCAGTGTATTTAATTTTCATATTTTTGTCATTAATAAATTAATGATTGAGATAAAAAAATCATACGGCTTCATTTATAAGCAATGTAAAAACTGGAAATCTGGAGCCATTAATTTCTGAGACATAAATAGCTTTCTAAGACGCAATTTTAAAAGATAACAATAATCATAAATACTAATACTCTTAAAAATATAACCGCTTTTCCTAACTGATTTTTGCTTTTTGATATACCTGGGATACAAAAAACCTATTTTTTTAAATGACGTTTTGCGCATTTCTCTAAGAAGTACGCAAAACTTGCTTCATACAACTTTATTTTAACTAATTATGAAGAAACTTCATACTCGAACTACTTTAAGAATCTATGCGACAGAGTGTGAGTACTCATCTTCAAATATACTGTTACGGATTTCATATTATTTGGCTATTTATTTAGAATTGTAATTAAAATTGCTTTATTTTCTCGCGCAACGCAGACGATTTTTGAAGAGAAAGCTATGGCGGAAAAATAAAATAAAAGAGAGCGTGTATTTAATATTTAATAAATAAATATCTCGTATTTATTGTTGCCATCCAGAAAAATCGAGAAAAATCGAGATTGTTCTAGTGATAATTAAAAAGCTTATGAAAGCCGAATTGAAACACCTCATCTCAGTCATCTCATGCCTAAATTTTGAGTTTAACGGTTCAATGTTTGGACAGTTTCGTGAGATTTTGCATCTTTTTACTGTATTAATTCGATGATTTCATTGGATTGTTTAGTCATTGGACGATTATCATTAGATTATTCACACTGCTTACTTTGAGCTTGTTAAATATGTTTTTGTAATAATGTTTCTTAAGACTGCCAATAGATGGCGGTATTTAAATAAGTATGTGTAAATCAAACTGTGATGTAATAACTGTTTTATGTGTGAGTGCGTCTTTGGTGTTCGTGAATAAAAGTTGTGTCAGAATAACGCTCTCTGTTTACTTAAAATTTGATCCAGTCTGAATTATTAAAGACTTTTAAAAGCATTTTTTTAGAGCTGATAGATTGCTCATCTCAGTGCTGCGCTTGTTGTCAACTGGTAAGTTGTTTTCGAACTGTTTTCATAGTTAGGGCAATATTCTTTGCTGGAAACGCCAGTTAGGCATCGTCTTCATCATGGATTGGATACGGGATCGTGAGATTATCGAGAATAAGCTCGCCACTGGCAGTTTGGATGAAATTAAATGCACTTTAACGCACCTGAGTTATGCGAAAAATCAGTTAGATAATAGCACCTTGCAGGTCACCCCCGATATGCAGAATATTCTGCTCAATTTGATAGCCCGCGTTGCTGCTAAAATTGCAGAATTGGAAGGAATAGGCCACAGATTAAGTAATACATCATCGCTTGAAAATTTAGCTCAATTAGCCGAAGCCAAAAAGCTTCAACAACACCACCCCAACGATAATGAAGGGTGGATCAAGCCCAAGAGATATTATTAACGCACACTCAGCGAAAGTAATTCAACATCAATCACTTCAACAACAAACAAATTTGCAGCGTTATCCGACGACGAAACGGAAACTAATGCAGAAACCATCGTTAGTTCACAGAAAGATGAATTTATAAAGCCTAGAAAAACAGCGAACAAAATCCCACCGATAATAGTTTCGGATATCACCAATTGGAAAGCTTTACGCGAAGAACTTAAAAACATCACCACAAAATTAGAAGGAGATTTCAAAGGTAGTGAGTGACGTACAAATTAAAGTTAAAACCACTAATGATTACCGTGCAGTCACCAGATTTCTTACGGAAAGAGAATTGCCGTATCACACTTTTCCCCTCCCTAAGGAAAAACCAATGAGGATTGTGATTAAAAAACTTCCAATTTTCTTCAATCCTGAAGACATTAAAGAGGATTTAATCAACAAAGGAATAGCAGTACACACCGTCAAGCAGATAACACGACGTCATGGCGAGGAAGTGAAAAAGCTCCTCTTATTTCTAGCTGAAGTCGAAAGCAGTGTTCAGGGTAAACAAATTTTCCAACTAACCCATGTTTGAGACCTCGGCATTGCTGTAGACACTTTCAAGCGCACTCCTGGCCCCAAACAATCTCATCGTTGCCAAAGATATGGCCATAGTACGAATCACTGTCGCCACAAGGCTCGCTGTCTAAAATGTGGAGAATTTCATAGCACGCATTTGTGCACTAAAGACAGGAGTTTACCAGGTAAATGCTGTCTCTATGGGAGTCCCACATTAGTTCATATCGTGGGTGTGCAATGCACCCAAATAATATCCAAAAGAAATTTGCCACCAAAAAACACAACCAGAAAATCCACAAAAAACCAACACCGACGCTTCATCGCTGGACTTAAAAAATTTCCCACGGCTGCCTGCTAAGCAGATGCCAAAAAATAATAATAAGGAGGATCAGCCCTCAGCCAATAGCAATGAAGTAGCTACCAAAGAAGAAACCAATAACAAACCAGGATTTGCCCAATGGCTAAAAGACACTTTAAACATTATTAAAGAATTATTTCGAAAATCTTTTAGAGCCAAAACGCTCATGGATAAAATCCAAGTTGGCATTGAACATAACCTGGGCTAGGAATTCTAAGCTCCCAAGAATGCAACATCATTTTCACACTACTGCTCCAAGCAGTTTAAATATAGCGTTTTTAACGCGAATGGACTCAGTAACAAGAAGATTGAAATTCAAGATTTTCTTATGCATAGCAACATAGACTTATTTCTCGTTAACGAGACACATCTCAGAAAATATGACAAATTTAAAATTCATGGGTATAAAATCTTCAGCACGGACAGACAGCATAACCGCGGTGGCGGCACACTCATCTTAGTAAGAAGCTACCTACAATCAACAGCGTATGAAATTACGGCACCCACCTCTATTGAAAATGCAGCTATCATAGTACATTCAAAAATGAATGATCCTTATATCTTCATTTCGGCCTCAGAATACTATTACAGACTCGGATATTCAGAATCTTATAAATCACAATCTTCCCACAACTGTGGCTGGTGATTTTAACTCGAAACATCCCTCCTGGCACTTCAGAAGAAGTAATAGTAATGGGAACACTCTGTATAATTTCTCTCTCATAAACGACATCAAAATTGACGGATCAAGGCAACCCACAAGATATCACTGTACTGGCAGCTCAGAAGTTCTTGACATAGTAATTACGAAAAATTTCACTCAAATTCCCTATTTAGAAGTTAAGCAGCAGTTAACATCCGACCATCTTCCTGTACTATTCCCAATTTTTGGATTTGAAAAAGAACAACAACTTAAAACCACTATTAACTGGGAAAAATTCAACCATCACTTGGAGAAACTACCTGCACACCCGGCTCTTTCCGATATTGTTGACTTTGAGACACAGATTACCAAAATTAACAGCCGCATACATGCTGCACTTGAAAAATCAGTTAAAATCATAGAAGACACCTCCACAGCACTTCCAAATCATATTATTGAGAAACTTAAAGATAAAAATAGAACAGCTAAGCAGTGGAGAAGAACTGGAAATCCTGCAATAAAGACTCTCATTAATAGAAAAATCAGACATCTTAATCAATTGCTAATGGACTATCGCACAGAAAGATGGGACTATTAAAGTAGTTATACTTTAATAGTTTAGAATTTGATCCAAATAACACCTGGAAAATTGCTAAAGCACTCAGAAACTCTTCGCCAAAGCACATTGGCCCCATTGACACCCGAAATGGAACGACATATTCAGAAGTACACATGGCAGAAGCACTTGCCTCTCATTTGGAATCTACTTTCACAACTTATGACACACATGATGAAGAGACAGAAAAAGAATTTATAGATTTTATTATTCATCTGGACGACCAAATTGGCACTTCCCATGTCACCCCTACTTCTCCAGGAGAAATTGATGAAATCATTAAAATGCTTAAACCTAGAAAAGCCCCTGACTATAACAGAATTTCGAACAAACTACTAAAAGCACTGCCAAAAAACTACATTGTTTTAATCACAAATATAATAAATGTCTGTCTACGCTTAAATTATTTTCCGCAACCATGGAAACATGCTCATATTACACTACTCAAGCCGGGAAAGAACCCAAAACATATCAACTCTTACCGTCCAATTAGCTTATTATCAAGCATGGGCAAAATTTTTGAACGCATACTTCAAAATAGATTGATTAAACGTCTCGCTCTTATTCTAATGCTATTTCTCTGGTCTATAACGAGAACGTAAAGAAGTTTTTCTTTAAAATTAAATTTCAAAGTGATCTCAAATATAATTCTTCATTATAAAGGTAAGTCATTGATTTGTACTATTACATAAACTAAATTCTTATAATTTAAAACTTCTTAAAAATTCAATTCAGCTAAACTTTTAATCCATTTATCTGAAAATTTAAACTTATCACCATTAACAATGCAAATGTCTACTAATATTAATAACGTATTGTTCTGTTAACATGAAATACTTTGATGATAAATATGAAATCTAAATATAATATATGCTTCCATACATAAAAGAAACATAATGACAGGCCAAAAATTAAAAACAAAATTTTTTTTAAACCCGTCCTGAGCTATAGCTGCAGGATCGATCAATCAATCAATCAACACGACAATCGAAAGTCAATCGACTTGAATGGAGCTCATCAACATCTAAAAAACGTTTCTATTAGTATGGAAGATATGAGAAACAAGTTTGAAGACATTATGAAAGAAGATGCGTTATTATTGCAAATAAATGAGGCATAGAAACTAAATTTGGGAATAAAAGATAATTAAAGACAAACAATTTTTTTGATGAGCTATGTGAGGATAACCGGTTGGAAAATTCCGAAATGTCTTTTAAAAAGTAACAGTTTTTTATGCTACTCTCTACATTTTGTGCAGAATGACTAGAATGACAGAATGAGTAGAATGACTCGAAGTGCAGAATGACTAGAATGACAAAAATCGCAATGATGTTTCCATTTTTGGAACCTAAAACTCTGTCATCATTAACAAATATGGAAACTGTTAATAATGTTTCAAAAATGTAGGAAACATATAAAGAAGACTTTACTAATTTCCACATTTTTCCTCAGCTTAAACTTTTATCCTGCTTTTAAAATATATTCATGTTGCATTTCTCATTCCTTTTCCCTAAAAATAAATACAGACTTACACAGTTTCTTTACTGTACAGACACTGTACTGTTACTGACAGTTTCTTTACTGTAACTATTACTTCCTACTGACTTTGAAGAAATCCTATAAAGACTAATAAATTTTGCATGTCATAAAGTTTGCTCAAGCCAATACATGAGTCATTTCTACCCAGTTTAGTTCAGTTACGTACCAAAAGTATTTCATTTCTTATTATTTTACTCTACAGACATTTGCATGAATATGATCAGAACTCAGAACACTCCTTTTTTATTCAGCAGAAGGATTCCTTTATATTATCAACCCATATTAAGGTTTTTAAACACTTTACAAAAATATTTTGGATTTTATTGTGCACATCCTACCCAAAACCACTAAAAATTTTCTAATTGTGAAAACATCACTTGGATTCTTAACATGATGTCACCCATCTACCGTAGAACCTCATAAACGCTACTATGACTATTCGAACTTACCATAGCCTTGACTTTCTTAACAAGATACACGAGATAGTATTATTTTTAACTGTAATTACACGTAGAATTAATATTCAGCCATGGAAATGAAACTTTGTCGCCTTTTTTCCCCAACTTGGAATATAAAAATTTCCTAACTTGGAATATTTTTTTCAACCAGTAAATATGATCATTATTTTTTGCTGAGTCTCATAGCTTTTTAAGGTATTCATAGTGACTTAACGAAAAGATACCCATATTTCACACTGACAATAATTTATTTAGCACTGAACTCTTACAGCCCTTTGAGAACGAAATTTGATTTAGTATACCTGGCATATAAACTCCTACGTAGTTATGCTACATTACACGAAATATTGAGTAGAATTTCAAATACTGGTCCAGCATAGTAATTAAAAGATTTAACACAGTCATTTCGAGGCAGAAATTTCAAATTGACAGTCATTTTTGAACACTGAGCTCTTGCATCACTTTGAGAACATTTAACTTCCCAGGGATAGCAAATAAAATTGTGCATAAGCATCATACATAACATGTAATATTGATATGAATTCCAAATAATAATGCAACTTAACATCAAAGTTTTAGCACAGTCTAAGTTAGGTGTGCATTTCAAAATTGACATTGTTTAATAGTGAACGCTTACAACTCTTTTAACATTTAATTTCTCATCGATAGCAAATAAAATCACGCGCAAGTATCGTATATTGATAGAAACTCCATATAATGATCTACTATAGTCATCAACTTTAAAAATTTTAACGCAGTTTAGTATGACTTAACATAAGAAAGACTACACTTTTAAAAAAAGCATTATTTTAATTAAACATTGGAGCCACGCACTTCTGCTCACATATAACATTTTTATTTACCATGAGCTTCACACATAATAATTAAATAAAATACATTTCACAAAGTACGAAACACATTTCTCTTTTAACCAGCTGTATTCTTAAGAAAAAAAGGATAAAGAAAAGATACCGTGCTGTTACGTTCCTCATTTCCCCCGCGTATTGATCAAAATATATGTACACTTTAAAATCAGTTAAAAAAGATTCAAATACAAGTATTCAAACAGGAATGCTTCACAAATTACAATAGATAAAAGATGGGAACACAGAGAACTTAAGTGATAAATACAGAAAAGCATGTAAACGACCAAGAACCTTTGCTAGTTTCTTGAACAGGGCATGGAAAATAATGAAGTATTTTTAATTTTATTCTGCCTGTAGTACATTTACTTATACTAAAGTCTTCCGTTTGGAAGGCTGTGTTCTACATTTAGGTACAAGTTAATAAATCTCAGTGATTTTGTGCTTTGAAGCTTCAGATTCAGAAATATTACAACTTCAGAAATAATACAACTCAAAAGCAAAAAGATTAGAACGACGAGAGAATATACAGTAAGCAAGCGAATGTGATAAATGACTTTTTTTCGCTGATCGTTATGAATTCATAGATCGGTAGAAAAAGTTTTAATGCACTGTATATGAGCTATGATTTTTTAAAATTTATTATGATCACTGTTTCCCATTTACATAGACTTTAAGAAAACATTTCGTGTTAATTCACCGTTTTCTTTCATTTTTCTTTAATTTCTCCAAAAAAACACCTCATCCCATTCTACGTCTAACTTCCATAACACTTGTAAAAAACGCTTCACTCGAACTAGAAATGGAGAGATAAGTCCAGATGGATAAAAGATTTTTGCGGCTGGGTGCAGTACGTTTCGTTTAGTACACTCATTAATATTCAGCGTGGATAATAATGACCTGAAGTCTAGACTTTATGTATCTGTAGTATTATTAAAACTGAGTCCTAATGCTTTTAAATGAGAATCAGAATTTTCATTTGTTCCCATTAATGAATTAGAATTCTTCCATAAATCTTTCAGTTCTTTTGAATTAGTGTCAAATTTTCTCATATTCATGTTTGCGTCCTTTAAACTCGAAACAGCATCAGGAGATAACTCATAAACTTCTTGAACAGTGGAACTTCCATGAAAAAAATCATCTACGTAAATAGAACTGTTCAACATTTCATATGCGAGAGGATATATGTTCTTGTAAGCATTAATATGAGTTTTAATTGTTGCAGCCAAAATGTAAGGAGAACAAGTGGTGACAAAACAATGTCTATCAAAATGATACATGGTTTATGGGTTGGGTTTTGTCTCAGTTTTTATAATACAGAAAACATAAATAATTTCGGTCATCTCTTGTGACTTAAAGAAATACTCGTGGAATATCTCCACACACGGTACTTCTCACTTTCTGACGTAAATCGTGACTCTAGCCGAAGCCCTAAATAAAAGAATCCGGCGCTTCTTTTATGTAACTGATACACAGTTTCAGCGAACAAATTTTATTTTAAAAATAAATATGTCTTAAAATTTGATTATAACTTGCAAATGCATGCATGCCTGTCTTTCTCTCGGGAACCAACACTTTGGCGAATGTTAGGACTTTTGAGGAAAGAAAAATACCCCACCCACGTGTCCAAGGCTTATTATTCTGCAGGCAGTGTAATAAATTCATGAGAGCGGGTAAAATATTTTGTTATCCGAAACTACTAAAAGTGACTACCTTAATCGTACACGTTCAACGTTAATGACTCCCCACTGCAGAGCTCCTGCAGATTTGAACTATGTAACCGAATACAGAGAAAAATGATCACTTGTAGAAAGCTTACTTTTGTTCTCATGCTGTTATCGGATCGGATTCAAGAGAAATTTCTTTGCCCCGTGGCATGCTGCTTCACAGTTAGAATGATATCGGCAGGGCAACGCCGTCTGAAAGCCTTGGACTCTTCTCTCTTTGTTTCCGAAGCTTCAATTCTCCATTAAAATTTCTTTTCATACTCTCATATTGTTTTTGGCATCCTCCCTTAGCGACGCTTTAATCGTTTCACTTTTTTTCCATTGGTGTGCTGTAAAAAAATGATTTTTGTTCTTCCATCTCTTGAAAGTACGTTATATCAGATATTCTGGAAGTTAACATTAGCGGAGGCCGCCTAAACTATATCTTTGTTCTTAGAATGAAATTGTAAGTTCAGCCGGAACCCCAGATAAAAAGAGGTTCGCTAATTTATTTAACTGTTATCATCAAAAATTACTTTATTAAATTTTAGTTATATTTTCATTATTATACATTTAAATATTTTATTTATTTATTTTTTCTCTTCTTCCTGACGGTTTCAAGCCACTGGGCTCCGGCACTTCTGATTTTAAGAAATAAGCCCTGCTTACGTGTAACGTGAATGTAAGCCAGTTTCAATTAAAAAGTCCTTTACTAAGACATCCTTCCTCTGCTAGCCTGCATATATATTTTTTTATTCTCTTCTTAAATATAGATCCCTATATTTTATTTGCCCTTTACAATAACTATCGGGCAACAAAAAGTAGCTTTTTTAATAAAGAAAAAAAGAACGTTTTTTAATTATAAATTTAACAACTTTTTTGAAAATAATGCTATTTTTTATTCTTCTATGCTTCATATTGCTGTAGTGACCCGCATGATTTTCATATGAAAGATTTACATAGCAATGGTTTAAAGTTGTGATAATAATATTTTTAGCTCCATCAGTTTTTTCATTCTGAAACAGTTTTACCAACAGCAGTTGAGTGATGTTTCTTAATACGTGAAATTAATTGATTTCTTAGAAAATAAATCTTACTTCTGAAGTGAAGAAATGTCATATCTTTAGGTTGAAAAATATGTTCAATATGTCTGCAAAATCCTATTCATTCCTGCATAACATATAAATAAAATAAATAATTTTATACGTGATGCAAACAAAACTGTGTTACACTATTTCATGTAGTGGATAACTTATCAGGGAACCAAGCATAATGCAAAGTTCCTTTATTTTAAGTAACCAAAGTTACTTAAATTTACCATGTTTCGGATCTTTACTGTCACTTCTCCCTTCTGTTTTCCCACCAGAATGCAAATTTAGATAGCTTGTATTTAAAGTGAGGTTTTTTTGCTTCGTAAAGCTAATACGAAGAATTATAATAATAAAATAAGCTGCCCATGCAGGCGAGCCGTGAGTGCATTTATCTAGCTTTTACTGGAATATCTTACATCATATAAAAGGCTAAAGTCTCAGAGACGGTCATTCGGTGTAAACTGTTTTTCTAGGTGTTCTGCAAGAGCATTGGCTTTATCTTAGTAATGTTTTGTTCAGTACAAGTTGGCTTGTTAACAGTTGACGTTTGTTTTAGCCGGCGGTTAGTTTTAGATTTTATTTTAGTTAGTTTTATTTCGTTTTAGTTTTTATGTTAGTTAGTCTCAGTTTTTCTTTTATAACTGAGAATTTTTCCTTCTCAAGTATCTTTTCTGCGCTGAGTGATGCTATTTTCGATGTCCTTATTTGATTCGTTTAAAGTCTGTTTGCTTCGAAGTGCAAGATTCCATCTTTTTCTAAGTTTATTTCCTTCCCTGATTTTGTCGCTGATATATCTAGGAAGCCTTTCTGCAGGTACTTTTCGAGGTGTTCTACTGTAAGCGTCGTTTATATTGTGCATCAGTAAATTGTTAGCAGAATCAATGTCACGTATAAACATGTAGCGATTTGAAGTGCTCTGAGTGAGTAGACAATAAAATTGATTCCAGGTCGTAATTTTCTTAAATTCAGGTTCCACATTTTATGCCGTGACAGGAGTTACAATTACAGGAACATGGTCTGATGTCATTCCTTCTTTCACTTCCATGCACATGGGAACAGAGATGGTAGAAATAACAACATCTAAGATATCTGCCTTTCGTGAATTGTTTGGCAAATAGGTGTAATCGGGCGGAACGTAGAAATAAACAGGGTAGTTCATTGTGAAATCACGTACTTTCTTCCCGTTCCTATTTGTTCATCTGCTATTCCATACACAGTTCTTAGCGTTTAGGTCACCTGCCAAAATAATGGGCTCCTCAGGTGGAAGAATTTATAAAGTTCTCATGATGAATTAATTCGAATACTGGAAATGATTCGTATCTAAGGGATCCGAGATTTAGTTGCATTACGTCCAGTTTCTTATATAACCGGGAAAAAAAATTGAATTTGAAGGCAGGCTTTCTTCCTTCCTACAAGATATTCTAAATACAATCTTACTACAATTCCGTATAAAATGTAAAGGAAGCATCGAGATTTCCTAATCGATTATAAAGTGCAAATTATATCCGCTATTTCCCCTCGATGGTGAAAGGACAGCCTGTGACGTCCGATAAAGCAGCCACCTAACCCCTCACTTTGAGGAAAGTTATTGTCCGATGACAATTGCGCTAGTCACAAAACTATACAGTTTTATACTAAACTTTTACTAAACGTGAATTGTTTGTAAATTCCTTTTATCTTCCCTCAACAGTGCAATGTTGGGGCAAAAACGTTTAGCGAGTTTTGCGTAATTTACTTGCTCTCTGGAATTCTGCAGTAATACTGACATCTGAAGGAATGGAAAACGCAAGCATTACAGTGAAAATGTTATCAAAAGAAAAAAGAAAGAAAGCTACTATCATGAAAAGGCGAAAAAGAAAAATGAGCAGGGATATGGCTTAAAGGATTAAAGATTTGGTGCAATACAAAGGCGAAATATCATAGTTTCGATATTCTCATTTAGTTTAAAATATATATATATATATATTTTAAACTAAATGAGAATATCGAAACTTAAATGAAAAAAAAAAGACTTTGTACCACAAAAATGCAAGGGAATTTAATTAATATATATGTATCAACTAAAACTGTTACTCGATTTCCATACAAAAGTTATTGCGACTTGCCTATTTTTGCATGGAACAAACGGCCAAAAATTATTTACGTGTACAAATTAAAACTGTTAATCAAGACATGTGATTCTAAACTATATTCAGTTTGAAAAACAAAATAAACTGTTTAGAATATCTACTCATGTTAGGAGTACCTAGTAAACATTTGCTACCAAAGCCTCTTTTTAATACAAGCCAATGTTTGCGAAAACTAATGTTCCATCATCTGACTATGAAACAGCAACTTCGTGGGTTCACCCAGTTTAGGAATAAAAGTCAGCAAAAAATAGAAAAAGTTCCTTTATATACGCCAGTATCTTATCTGAAAATTAACAAAGGCGAGCTCCCAAAGAAAAGTTACACTTCCTTTTTCTTTTAAACTTTATATTTACAATCTTTTGATGGTTAAAGAAGCTAAGGGACATTTATGATCAAGAGAATTATAAATACAAGGTCACCTAGATTCTGAAAAGTATTCATTATGTCCTGAATCCTCGCGTCTATCTTGCACATCCTGTGTCCTTCTAGTTTCGTGGTACCTTTTCCCGACTTAGCAGTAAAATTAATTTAGCCTGATTGCAGCTCGTGGAAAAATAAGAATTCTCTAAACAAGCATTTAGTATACTGTTGTATCTGCTAATAATATTTGCACGCAAGTTTTTTTTCTTTCGATGTTTGTAATCTCATCGTACCTGCGGGCTTTTTGAATCTTGAGTTTCTTGACAATAATCATGACTTCCTTCGATGAGGTAAGTTCAGTGAGATTTCGAGCCGTAAGTGCATTTATCTAGTTTTTAATGGAATATCTTACATCATATAAAAGGTTAAAGTCTCAGAGACGGCCATTCGCTGTAAACTGTTTATCTAGGTGTTTTGCAAGAGCATTGATTTTATCTTTATTAGTAATGTTGTGTTCAGTACAAGTTGGCTTGTTAACAGATGACGTTTGTTTTAGCCGGCGGTTAGTTTTAGATTTTATTTTAGTTGGTTATAGTTCGTTTTAGTTTTTATGTTAGTTAGTTTCAGTGTTTGTTTTATAACTGAGAATTTTTCCTTCTCAAGTATCTTTTCTGCGCTGAGTGATGCTATTTTTGATGGCCTTATTTAATTTGTTTAAAGTCTTTTTCCTTCGAAGTGCAAGATTCCATCTTTTTCTAATTTTATTTCATTCCCTGATTTTGTCTCTGATGTATCTAGGAAGCCTTCCTGCATACAGTTCTGCTGGAACTCTTCGAGGTGTTCTACTGTAAGCGTCGTTTATATTATGCAAGAGTAACCTGATAGCAAAATCAATGTCACGTGTAGACGTTTAGCGATTTGAAGTGCTCTGAATAAGTGGACAATAAAATTGATTCCAGGTCGTAATTTTCTTAAATTCAGGTTCCAGATTTTATGCCGTGACAGGAGTTAAAATTACAGGTACATGGTCTGATGTCATTTCTTATTTCACTTCCATGCACATGGGAACAGAGATGGTAGAAATAACAACATCTAAGATATCTATCTGCCTTTCGTGAATTGTTTGGCAAATAGGTGTAATCGGACGGAACCTAGAAATAAACAGCTGCAAAAGCAATTTGTTTTATGTGTATAAGAAACCAGTGAGTAATTAATTGGGACTAATTACTATATATAAATCACTAATGAACAAAAAATTATTTTTTATAATTAAATTATAATCATTACATACAATTACTAACCGGAGCAAAAGAGACATTACTCAATAACTTCTTTTCAAAGTTCAGGTTGTATATTCGTTGAAACACTAAAGAAGCAATTTCCTTTTATTAGATTAATGCAAGAGAACGTCATTAACATGGTAAGGTTCATCGTTAATATGATAATGGAAGCAATCATTGTTCTTAAGAGCAGAGGCTAACATAAATTAAATTTTTCCAGAAATATCTGAAAACAATATCAGTTCAATCATTCTGGCCCCA
>KK118028.1:0-20039 GCA_000611955.2 Stegodyphus mimosarum | reverse complement strand
CTCCAGATTTAAAAATATCGGTGTTATATCAGCTTAATTCCGAAATGTCAATGATGATATAATTTAGAATTGATTATGAAAACGTGAAAGTTCTAGAACATAATATACATATAACTAAATAAAGACTAATAAAGGAAAAGAGTATATAAAACTCATAATTTTTCTTAATTTAGCAAAACGAATATAAGACTAAACATTTGCGTTTAATTTAACAAGTACTTCAGATTTAGAAGTAACGGTGTAATAACAGCTTGATTCTGAAATACCAGTGATGGTATAATTCAGAACTTAATATTAAAATATGAAAGTTCTAAACCATAATAAATATGTAAGCGAATAAGGAATGTAATATATATATAAAGAATATAAGGGCTATAATTTGTGTTTCATTTAACAGTTATCTAAATTTAAAAATACCCCCCCGGGTATAATATCAGCTTGATTCTCAGATACCAGTGATGATAAAATTCATCTGTAATAAACTGATTATTAAAATGTTTTCCTTCTTTTCTCTTCCGACCGCTTTCTTTTCATACGACTAAATTTTTTTTTAACCTGACTCTTAAGAAAGAAAATTATTGAGCAGGCTATGATTCCCTGTGTTATGGACAAGAGAGGGAGGATTCTCGGGGAAGAGACAACTCTTCCGTGTATTCCAAGAAAGACAGCGGTAGCTGCATTTAGATATTTGAGCTGTTACCGTCGTGATAGATTGTGACGTTTGGGGAGACATGACTGTTTGCGAGATCACCTATGCAGAAGTGGAATGGTGGATTCCCTAAACTGTATTTTCTGTGTCTCCAGCCAATAGATGATTTTTGAGCATTTAAATAATCGTATTGCACTTTCTTGGTGTAAGGACATTGTTAAAAAGTCCTGGAGAGCCCGTGAACTACCGGCTTAAGAGCTAATGTTTTGCATTTATGAAATTAAAAAAAAATAATAATAAAATATAAACGTTCTAGATGACAATACATACTTAAGTGAATAAAGAATATAGAACTGCGAAAGCGATACGGAGTTTCAATAGCAATCAGTTATACATTATTTAGAAAAAGAAAAAGAAAGAGTTTTACTAAAAAAAATTATAAGCAGAAAATAACAAAAATCTGCAATAAATGGAATATAGTAGAATTGCAATAACAATAAATCATACGTTATTTAAAAATGTGCAAAAAAATAATTCTTTTAAAACAAAACAGTAAACAGAAAGTATTCAAAATCTGTATTAAATGCTAAAGAAAAGCACTACAACGACACATAATCCTCCATTGCTAAAAATTTATTCAAAAAGTATTTTACAAAAACAAAGTTATTACCAGAAATTAATAAAAAAATCTGGATAAATGGGAAACAAAAGCATTGCAGTAGCAATGTATCATACATTAATGAACAATATATCATACATTATTGAAAAATTTAAAAAATTATTTCATAAAAACAAAGAAATAAACAGAAAATAATTAAAAGACTGCATTAACATATAATAACTGGAATTCAAAAGTTTCTGCGTATATGGTATGATTTTGCTTTCATGAAGTCATTTAGTTAAAGAAAAAGTTCATGATCATGTATTTAAATATTAAATCAAAACTGCAAGCTTTAATCCTTTTTCGTTCAGTTTTGTTAAGCATTCGGAATCTTACTTCTTTATAGTATTTTATTATCATAGTTTAGCTGCAAGCTTTAAAAAACATTAATAAATGTTTTTTTTTAATTAGAGAGATAGAAAGTAAATTGTTATTTTAGAAAACAGACCAGTGTAAGATATTATCTAAATACATGTATTAAAAATCTACATTAAATGGCAAACAAAAAAATTGCAACGAAAATTTTTTCTCGTTATCGCATCAAAATAAGCAGAAACAGTATTTACGTACTCCATTAATTGGAAAATAAAATTTTCTTCTATTTTTAAGCATGTGCTTGAATTTTTATGTTATTGAAATCATTTAATTAAAGACAAGTAAATTCCATGGTCATTTTCCATACTAACCAAAAAATCAGTAATTCTGGCTTCAATCCATTTTTATGCTTTTTCATTGCTTACCAAGGAAACGTTTTTGGACAGATACTAAAAAGACTTTTCAAACTACCGCTTGACAGGGACTATTACAAATATTTTTCTCCCCTGTTTTCGTTTATTTACCAAATCCTGCAATACTTTTGCCGCTATGTTATTTTCTACAAATTCTTTCCATTCAAGGCTTGAAAAAACATCTTCCGCATGTTTATCGATAAATTCTAATACACCCTGGTACAAGTCATCATCTGAATGCAAAACAGCTAGCTGAAGGACATTTCTCACAGTAGTTGTATCAAGATATTTCGATTTCAAATAGGAGGAACACTTTCTCTTCAGTGCTTGTATATCGTACTTATCGGCTGCAGCATACAGTTCCTCAACAGTTTCGTCCAGAGTATTTTTCAAGCAACCAGAATACATGTATAGAAGTAGATCATCCATTATATGAGGACTGGTGTCTGTAATTTCAACAATGTTCTTCTTCGACTCGCTCATATCGGTCATTAACATTCTGGAAAACACCGGAGATCGAGCGCTTAGAATGCATTTGTGTGCCGGGAATATTTTCGAACCGGCTACTATATTCACGTCTGATAATGTTCCATTTCTATAAAGGTTTTGAAAGTCATTTTTGAATGAATGGCAATTGATAAAGGATACAAAGGCAGGAGATGACTCCACAATCTCCGAAGAATAACAGCCGTTCGAAAATTCAAATTCACATTTGAGTAATAACACGTCGTCTTTTGGTTTTCCACAATTGTATCGGCAAAACTCTGCACACTTCCACTTTTCCTTCCTTTCGAACATACACTTTTTCTCAGCAGCATAAGTGTCATCGTAGAATATTTTGCTTTTTACGAAAATTCGTTGGGATTCAGTATCACAGATCTTGCAAATGAAAATATCAAAGATTCTTCCACATATTCCCTGTTTTCCCATGTGAAACTCTAAATTCCACAGGCAAGACCCAAGAATATTGATTGAAAATACACGACTATATAGAACAGTATTTATACTTAGCTTGGAAAAGTTTTTAATTGGCCATTCGAATGAGATCTTCTCCGTCGTAATTCGCGTTCTAATCTTTTGGTCTGCATACGGTGTACACTCCAGATTCGGAAGCCCGTACTCGATCTTAGCCGGGTGCAGATTCGCTAAAATTTCAGGTTTACTGCAGTCTAGTTTTCCGGTGTAAACATGTTCCAACATAGCCTGCAGGACATCTGGCTTCACATCCAGAATTTGTTCACAAGTTTCTGCAACCTGCAGCGCTTCCACGAGTTTAGGCCATCGTGCTGATAGAATAGCTTTATGCACTCTGAATGTGGAATCACCAGTACGTAACACTACGTCCGTAAACAACTCATTTCTGTGGGAAAGTTCAGGCAATTTTTCTTCTTTATCTGAGCCACCCACAGGCTGAAAAGTGCATTTTATGACCAGAATGTCATGCTCCGAACACCGAAAACGAGGATCTCTTTCAAATGCATAAAGAAATCTAAGACCATTAGAAATATCAACCTCCATCTCGTCAGGAATGCTGCGGTATATCGTTCCGTCGAAATCTAGTGCTTCAACACCATATTTCATAGTACATAGTTCTGAAATATTATCATCTCTGGTGACATAAACGCGTATATGATTTCGTTCATAATTACCCAGAGCAAATATTACAAGGTGGAATTTCATGCCGGGCAAAGAATTCGAAACAAAATCCAGACTGCGTAGACTTTCAACTTTTGACTCATGGCATATATTACTGTATATGCCATATGTGTTCAATAACCCACGTGATATTAAATTTGTGGTCTCTTTCCTTCTCCATTACATACAGCGAAATCCGTTCTAGTTATTATATGTTGCAATAAAACATATTCTTCTCCTAAACAACACGGTTATCAGTTTTGCTTTTAGGTCAAAATGAGCAAACTCTGTTCTTTGCTTACTACCGAGAGTGTCAGTGACGAGTACACTGAAAGGAGTGACTGCATTCTTGATGCCTGCAACTGCGCCAAAATTGGGGAATTTGGGGAAAACTGATGTTGCCATGGAGGTAAGAAAGGAAGGAGGGGCCAAACCTGCCCTACTAGTGAATCACTGCTCGGAGGCTTCGCTCTCCAGATGGGGTACTTTTTGTTTGCATTCAGAAGCTCCTTTGACAGTATTTCGACACACGACCGTTCCAAAAATTCCGAAAACCGGACACTTCGGCATAAAAGAAACATTGATTGTGTGATGGATAAGAGCAATTTGTATTGTTTAGTGATATTTAGGCAAAAATCACATCTTTTATTAATGATGTAATATAACCTTATTATATTATCTTGGTAATTTTTCGATAACTAACAACAGCGATTTTGATTATGAATTCCTTTTAATAAAATTCTAAGCTATTGTACTACAAAAATATTATGCTTAAAGAATGAAAAATACCTTACGGTTCCTTTAAAAGTGTATATGGCTTTCGATACCCTTGATAGAGTATTCGCCACTTTTATTTTATATTCTGAACGCCAAAATGTTTTAAATAGAATAATGTCCATATGTGATCTCCATATTATTGTACAATGTACTTTTTAAAAATTTTTAGCGGAGAGGCTTTATACTTGCTCATTTTAAACTCATTATTTTATTTTTTATATAACTGAAAAATAATCACTTTGGGTTTACACTTTTACCTTATTTGGGTTAATTAAAAAATAAAATTTCTATCCAATGCTGCACTCCTTATCAAAATTAATAAATATACACACAGATATGCCAATAAGTTAACTTTGATTTGTAACCACACATTTGGGTAAAATTATGTACAGTTTTACACAAATGTGTGGAACAGAAGACGGATAGTGCCATGTACGGTCAAGATGATGTGACCATGTGAGCGTGCTACATCATCAAGACAGCTTATTAAGAATTTGTTGATGTGACCATGTGAGCGTGCTACATCATTTGAAAATGGGATAATCGACGGAGGTGGAAATTATTTGTGTATGCTGATAAAGCAGATCCGATCATGAATAGTCTCTTATTCCAAATTGTTAAGTTTTTCCCACGCAAGTCATTTTTTTTCTTAAATTTGAGGTTCCCGATCGCTTCTTAACGTACGCAGGTCTCATTCATAGACAAAGAATGGCTAACTGGAGCATATTACAATATTTGCTCTCAGTATCGTAATAATAAAGTGCGGAAATTTTCGATTCACAGTGAACTCTCTTCTGGATTAAACATTCCTCTGAGAAATTGAGAACCATTAACAGCAAACGTATTGAATGCTCTGCCAAAATATATTTACTAGAAGATTTGAATTTGATAAGGAATGTATCCTAAAATCTGTTTTAAGTCAAAAGTTTGAAACTTCATGCCTACATGTAAATATAAAATTATGCATGTTAAAATATTTCTAATTAAGCATAGGTCAGGTTATGTTTTTATTAAATAGAGTAAGGCCTGCAAGGACTATCTGCCTAAAGGGAGGGATGCCATCGTGGAGGAATTTCGAAGAAAAACAAACCTTTGAGTGGGTATTAAAAACGATGCGTATAATTTTCATTCAAATTATATTTATAAATATTTGTTACGTAAACATTTCGGGTATGTGCTAAATTATTCTAAATTACTTTACATGAAAAAGATTGTGAATGCAGAGAAATTAAAGATTTGCACATGCCGAAAATGAAGAATATCAAATATGTATGGGTATTTATGCATATGCTTGCAAAAGGCATGTATCTGCCTTTAATAAAATACGTAAATATTCTTCCAAGCTATTTATTCGGGAAACCGGTTAGGCTCTCTCCATCTACTTCCTTTGCCCATGGATGTCGCCGACTTGGCTGGACAACTGTGTTGGTCAGATCGTGCAGTTTTTTGCAAATTTGCTACTTTTCACAAAATTCTGCGTCTAAAATTCATGTATACACAATTTTGCAAAATTTTTGCTGCTCTGTAATTTCCTTGGGCTATTTTTTGCACTTCTCATTTGTGTTGAATATTCACCGTTTTCCTCCTCTTCTTATTCAACACATCTCTCTCAATAATAACTTATGTATTTCCAAAGAGTTGTCAATGGCATTTTGAATTTGCTCTATCCGTTTAGCGTTCGTTAGCTACACATGCTCGATTTTAAATAAAGTTTTTGGTGCTCCCAACACCTTTACCTAACCTGTACCTGTCTAGATAAATATTAACATATCTTAGACGGTAAAAAATGGTTTTAACTTCCCGATTTACCATTTTAGGTAAATAGTTCTAATTTAATTTAAAAAATTCCCTTGATTAAAAAATTCGTACGCTTTCTTCGTAAGCTAAATAAATAAAGTCGTATGCTTTATATTTACATAATCTATAATAATATTACAACAATATTCGCTTTAGTATTGTAATTAATGAAATGTGTTTCCAATGCTAATATGTGTATTTACTAATACTTTCTGTTTTTTCTGCTAACTCTTGCTTTATCACTATTATTCAAGTAATTTGCCTGCTTATTAGGTATTCTTTACTTGTTATTGTGATATTCAATCCTATTTCTCTATTTTTTTCTTTTCCTGTTGCCTGCTTTTGCTTCGAAAAGTAAAATTACATAGTAACCCTCAACGTTTTAAAAGGAAAGGGTCTTCTCGGGAAGGAAGTCCTGCAATTCCTCCCAAGTCAAAGGGGAAAACCTTTATTCCTGCAATTGGAATGTGGGCAGAAGGGGGCGAGGGGACCTTGATACGCACAGTTTGTAAGGTTTTAGTTAAACTAACCAAGTTTTATTTTAATTTAAATCTTTCTATCTCTTCTCTGTTTCAACTTCCCGTCAGAAGAAGCGCGCGTTTTCAGCTTATGCTAATTTTGAAGTACAGCCAAGTACTATTTAAACCAGAGGTAGAAACCTCTTAGTGTGAGAGAGCTTTTAGTCTCAGATCACGGTCATTCTGTTCGACGTTCGCCTGACCAGCTAGCAGATAATTTCTAAGCTATAGTGCTTACTACGTGTTTGCTTATTGAAACAAATTGAAGTGCGCTAGTATTAGTATATCTTGCTACGCACCCTTTTAGTGAGAGGCCAAACTCCGCGAAGTGCTCTGCGAAGCAAAAGTTTAATTTAATTTCTATTTTAGATTTAGTTTAAATTTATTTGATTGTTAAGTTAGGCCCAAGTGCGGTCTTTTACTTTCATTTTAGATTTAGTTTAAATTTATTTGATTGTTAAGTTAGGCCCAAGTGCGGTCTTTTACTTTCTGTATCTCTCCCGAGTTGGGAAGTGTGTAAATAATAGTGATTTAATAAAAGAGGATTTCAAATCCCTTTCACGTGCAGTTATTCTCCAGCACAGCAATTACACCAGAACAAAGCCAACATTTTATCAGCTCACTGTTCCAGTTCAGGACTTGAGAAGAAGAACCCTTGTGAGTATTTCACCATGTTTGCAAAGAGTATGCACAGAACACTCAGTCCTGATAAGTTGGGTTACACCGGTTTAAAATTTGTCAATAAGCAATTAAACTATAGAAAGGTTATTTTCAAGATTCCTTTTGAACAAAACCAAACATCGAAACAGAATGTATTTGGAACTTCTAGATTCTATACTTCCAATGATGTCAGTGGAAGAAAATAAAAATCTGCTGTATTTAGTTCCTACCATCCCCATCCAAGGATATATATATAGCACAGATATTTATAAAAAGAAAGAAAAAGAGTACAACACACCAAGAAATGAATAGTATGGTGAAGAACTATTAAATTAAATTTTCGTTTAAATATCTGTAAAATAAAAAACGTACATTTTTATGCGACTATTTCCCTTTTTAAACATTAATAAATTTATCAAGTATGATAGTTTAATATCTTCTCTAATGTATTGTACGTTATTTCAAGTACTAGTCGACTTATTTTAAAATGAAGAAACATTTTATCAGAATTAATTATCCGTATTTATAAGAACACAAATTTTTATGACCTCTATAAAACAGCTACCTTCACACATCAAAATTACCCAGAATCAGGTGTCATAAAGCGTCTTTACTGTCCTTGTTCTGAAATATATTTTATTTCAAATGTTAGATTATTTTTAAAAGAAAATATTTTTACAACTGATATATACGTTCTAAGCAAGAGTGTTAAAACTTCAGAAATTCAGAGCATGAATAATAACTTTTCTCTTTTCATGCTAAGCATTTCTAGGGAAGTAGATGTAGTAAAAGCATGGAAGATTATACGCACACACATATACATATTATTTATAAAGAGCTAAAAAATATTATAAAAAAACGATGTTCACTCGAGCTGATGGACTTTTGTGTAAAGGGCAATTTAAATATTTTTCTTTCAATTCATGGAGCAAAAATTATATTGTTATTGAAAATCGGCGAATTACGTAAAACAATTGTAATAAAAGGGAAAATATTGTATATTAGTGTAAAACACTATTATACAATTATAAACAGTTATGCGCCTCATTAATACTGATGATTTTATTGCTTTACAAATTTTGTTTATAAGTCAGTTTCTTCCCCAGTTCTCTGGTGGGAAGAAAGCGATTTGTAGCCTGAGTACCATATATTGGGTACTCAAACAGAGAAAAAAATTTAATTAATTCTCCTGATTTTATTATTACTAAGAGCTAAACAAACAAGATGACTGAGAAGTCAAAGCAAAATGTTTTCGAAATAACAATTAAATAATAAAGAAACTCAAAAATAGAAGAACGAAGGGTTGTTATTAACAATCAGAATCTGATAAATTTAATAAATCAACCAAGCAGAACGGAAAATTCTCTGAAAAGTATGAACAATTAAAATAAAGAAAAAGTAAATGAATTAGAAAAATGAACTTCCAATTAAAAAAAAAAACTAATACGAAAGCGCAAAGAATCCATACATTCTCATGTATGGATTCACTTAACGATGAATGTGAACATTATAATTCCATTTATAATTTTAAAATAAAACCATAAATTAACCGGGATTTAATTAAAAGAAAAAATGAATATTTAAACAATGCTTAGTTAGCAGTACAGTTTTAAAATTTTCTTTAAAGCTAAGCTACGTAATTAAACGACTGAATCGAATTACAGTCCATAACTTACGGAGATTGAGTTTGTGATGATGTTACAGGTCATGTGAACATGCGTAATTATGACGTCCCGAAAAACACGTGATCTCTGAGATCATCGCAGTGTTTTTACCATTTTTCGATTCCTCTCCAGCTACTTTAACTGAAAATTTTCTGGCAACACTTCCTGGAGAATCCTTGTTGATGATATCGACTCGCACCAGATCGAATGGGTGCAAAACGTATCTCAATGAGAACATAGATTCTAATAATGCATTGCTTAATTTTTATTGTTGTGTTTTAATAAAAAAACCGTTACCACTCGTATGATTAATTAGTCCACTAAAATGAATGTTAATTTTTTAGTAAGTAGAGGCGCAGTTTCGAATAAGCCAGTGAAAATAGAAAATAGCAGCATGCTTGCGAACTGTTACTACAAAGGTATTAGATAAACTTCAAATCGAAACTAAATTTCCAAATCCAGACGGTGACATTATTGAAGAATTACTAACTCATTCAATGATTAAAGAGCAGGAGTTATATTTACTAGATAGCGAAATAGAAAGGTTTATTGCAATTGACGATTTTAATGATAAAATTAAGGAGAAGAGAACATTATGAAGAAGTATTATTTTGAAAACAGGAAGACAGAGAATGTTAAAAACTACTACACGACAGAAATCTGTAATCGGGAAACTAAACAATTCAGCTATTAAGGACGAAAGGGATAGAAAAATTACCGGATATACCTTTGTAGACATGTTTTCGCCAATATTAAAATTGGAGCAATTTTTAAAATCAATTCCATAATCATACTATCTAACATTTCTCAGTTACTGGAAGTTGAAAAGCTTCATTAAATGACATCGTCATATGAGATACAGCAAAACGAACTGAAACAGAATATGGATCCTTTAAGTCATTATATACAGTATTAGAAATTTACTTTGAAAATAAACATTTAAATGCTAATAGAGATTTGAATTCCATATAAACATGGACAAAACAAATCATGAATCTGCGGTCCAGTTTAAAAAGTTACTTGATAATGTTTCTCGAATTATTAGAACTGTTACGCATTAGATAAGAAAGAGGCACACAATTTTGCATATCATATTAATAGACATAATTCTTCCTAAATTAAACAAATAAACTCTTAAATTATTTGAAGTGCGTTTAATAAACGGCTTTCTAGTTGGATATTCTTTTGGGTATTTCTTGAGAAAAGATATAAGTACTGGAAGGCATAAGTAAAATTATCAACAGGAACACACTCAATTGGATTTCTTGTTAATTAAAAGCGAACTCCGTACGATATTTGTAAGATGTGTAAATTCAAATATACAGTTTATGTGAGTGATGAATTTAAAAAATTAGCAGTAAGTAAGCGTTTAGAGTTTCAGTCCAATCCAATGAGTACTTGTTAGGCCGGATATGGCGCAAGGCGCAACGTATCCGGCTCACTGAATGAAAGCCGCAAGGCATTTGATGTAAATCAGTCCCGATCGCCTGTATGAAAAGGTCCAAGATAAACAGGTAAAAGGTCGGATGTGAAGGGAGTGACCCTGCTTTACAATGCCTCCAGAACCAGCCAGGCAGCTAAGAATGGAGAGCTGACCAGCCAGAATTTCACTAAATTCCTGAAAGAGGTGTTAGTGGTGCTGTGAGCCAGAATGTGAAATAAAATACGTAAATAATACAACACTAAAAGTCGTAATAAAATAATAATAAATAATCTAAATACAAAGAACTATGCAGTCATACTAAATCAATAATATGAAACACTGCTAAATAATACACAAAACATGCAATCAATACTATATAAACGTATTATTTTGCATAACAGATGGACTCGGCATCATTCGGATGGTGAACGTGGCGAAAGGAGTTGCTTTTTCGTCGGTCCTGACACTTGAGTACGTCTATTGCACCTGCTCTCTTGCTAAGCATCTCTTGGTAAGCTTTTCGGACACACATGGTGACCACGTGGTTCGATGATCGGATAATTAACTGCATTTGTTAATGCAATTGCTCAGTAAATAATTTTTTAGTGAATTGCATGTTTGCAGTCACAGTTATTTAATTATTTATTTTGAATTCAAGATTAGTAATAAGATTTATGCAATGCGTCAGACTTGCCATAACGCCTAGTTGCTATGTAATAGTGAAAATTCACGTTTGCTTATTTTAATTGCGCGTTGATTAATTAATTTAAATCTAATTTAAATTTTATCTTAGGCTCTGGAATTTCACAGCACTTACAGTTACCCCCAAGCTTTCGCTTCAGGCGATTGTCAGGGACCTTAACCTTTCTCCGCCTACGCATCCGTCTGCAGAAAAGGCCGTTGAGCCAGGGCTCTATTCCGGGGCGTAGGACTCCGCATTTTTGGTGCGCCGAATTTTGGATTTTAACTTTTTCGAAACCATGGAAAGGCTCATAGATTACTATGACGCGCAAATCACTGAGCTCGAGTATATCAGAGACAGGAAAGGAACACTCGCCGAAATAGAATGAAAATTTCACACCTTTCTAGTTAGTTCTCTGGAGATGGTATTAGCCCTGCAAAATGAATACGGTAAAAAAGAGGAAAAAACAAATCAAGCAACACCTATTGCTCACACCAGCCAAGATGCTGCAAATGGTAAACGCGCGAGAAGCCCGACAATTTACATTCTGACACCCCTGCCCGTGCAGATGAAGAAATTACCTTAGATAAGGATTTCAGTTCAGATGAGGATATGCCTAAGCGCAAACGTGGCGATCAGACTATAAGAACAAAAACTTATAGACAAGCTGCTAAAAATGTAAAACTTAGCGCGCAAACACAGCTTATCTTCCAAAAACATCATGACTAAGTCAACCCGAAATATTGAGGAGGAGAAAACTACCAGCACTACACAGATCGAAAACACTCCTACGGAAAATGTAAAATGGACGTTAATCAATGTGATGAGGTACAAGCAGGTAAAAATATAATGATAATTATCAAGCTGTCAACAGCGACACAAGCAAATCTGCCAGGCTACCGCCAATTATCTTGAAGGAAATTAAATTTAAATGGGCATACATTAAGAACCAGTTTCATCAACATAAGTTCGATTTTACAGGACTAAACATCCGTACTGGGATAAAACGAAAATACAGACAGTTACAGGGGCATAGTAAAACTGTTAAATGAGGTTAACGTTGAACGTCATTCCTATATCCTCCCCAAGGATAAAAATCTCAAAGTTGTAATTAAAGGTTTGCTATTAAGCACTGAAACTGAAGAAATATGAAATGATCTTGAAAGTCTTGAATATAAAATAATAGATATAAAGCAAATGAGTAGAAGGAGAGAAGGTGAAGTGATCAAGCTTCCCCTCTATTTAATTACGCTCCCGAAAACAGAAGCCGCAAAGGCCATATATCACGAAAAATACTTGCGTGATTTAAAAGTCAATATAGTTGAATATAAAGGTAGGCAGGGACTAATCCAATATTTCCGCTGTCAGGGATTTAATCATACCCAGGCAGGGCTGCAACTACCACCCCAGATGTGTTAGATACGATGAGCCTCATTACATCAAAGATTGGCCTGACAGGGTAAACATGGACAAACCACCAGTGTGCGCGAACCGCGGACAATCTCACACCTCAAGTTTTAAGGGATGTGAGAAATTCCCCAAAAAGAAAGCTGAAAAACAACAAACTTACCAAAGCAGAATTGTGGAAGGTAAGTCTTATTCACAAGCCTTATCCACTGGTTTATACTCGGATACCATAAGCGAATCCCGCAAAATTTTCAGCGATTTAGCAGAGTTAGTCTCTGTAATAAAAAGCGCAGGTTTCCTGCAATTCACTTAACATATTAAAGAAATAAATAAAAACAGCCAAGAAACTACCTAGGCCGAAAATTCAAATAATGTGTCAACACAACCTAAATAGAGCCCCTATTTAAATCATGACCTGGAACGCACACAGCGTAATTAACAAAACTTATGAACTTCAAAATTTTTTAATAACTTACGACGTCGACATCGCTCTGATTACAGAAACCCATGCCTGTCCGAGCAAGAACTTGTAAATCCCAAACTATAACTGTTTCGGGTGTTATCGTTTGAGTCATAGAGGTGGAGAGGTTGCATATTTCACAAAAAGATCCCTACAAGCTTGCCTTATCAGCGAGAACAGACGTAATGGCTGCGAAGTTATCACGATGTCTGTCTTGCTCCCTTTCTACGGTATTGTATATTTTAGCGCTATTTACAATACTCCTAAAAACCCACTTGATGAAAATCTACTCATCGATTTACTCTCTCCAGATAAACAATCTATTTTTTGTAGAGATTTAAATGCGAAAAATGTCGAATGGGGTTGCCGCAGACCGAATAAGAACGGCGAACAACTACTTGATTTTATTAATAATAATCCCATTTACTTCTTCGCGCCCGCAGAATATACCTACATGACTGAAAATTCAAGAAGAGGAGACATTTTGGATCTCATTATGACTACGATTTCCATGCCAATGTATCTAGAGTTTAAAGTGGAGTTAACGTCTGATCATGTGCCCATCTTAGCTACGCTCGGCACAAACAAAGTAGGCGATACTAAGTACAGAGCCAACACTGATTGGAACAGCTATTCTGATTACCTACTTAAGCATCCACCGGTTTTTAAGAGTCTCAGCACATGCAGTGATATTGATATTGCCATAAATTCGTTCAAAATAGTTTACTAACGGCCTACGAACGCGCGTCTGAGAAAGTACCAATAGAACAGAACGCAGAAAGACTGCCGAGACATATCAGAAACCAAATCAGAAAGCGTAACAAGCTTAGAAAAAGATGGAGAATTTCGTGGGATCCTAGAATTAAAACAGAAACCAAAAAAATGAACAAAGACATCAAAGATAATATCTATAAGCATAGAAAGGAAAAATGGAACGATAAAATATCCAATTTCAACGAGCCAAATAATGCCTTTTGGTCCTTTGCTAAGAACTTGAATCAGAAACCTACTTGCAACAAACCCATTTATGGGAATAATTGCATAGTGCTTACCAATAAAGTGAAAGCTAAATTAATGGCACAGCATCTAGAAAAGCAGTTTGTACCAAACCAAGAACCGTGCGACCCTACCTTCGCCTATGATATCAACTATTTCATAAAGGACTGGATTTTTGGAACCAGACCTAGAAATAAAACCGATTTTGCAAATCCTAAGAAAATATAGGATGTAATTAAGAAGATGTAATTAAGAAAACAGAAAATCCCCAGATTATGACTTAATCACAAATATTGCCATAAAGAAGATGCCGATTAATATTGTTACTAAGTATACAAGTATAATTAATGCTTGCATAACAAATACTTACTTTCCCCAGAAGTGGAAAATCGCCAAAGTGATACTGCTCCGAAAACCAGCAAAGATATAACTAAGCTAGAGGGCTTTCGCCCTATCAGCCTACTATCAGGTTTAAGTAAGATTTACGAAAGAATTATTTTACGAAGAATAGAACCCCACCTGCCTAAGCTCCCATCCGAGAACTGTTTTGGTTTCAGAAAGTTATTATCTACCACAAAACAGCTGCGTTGCATAATCATCAAAAGGTAACTCTGCTCATGCTAGACGTGGCGAAAGCTTTCGACCGCGTCTGGCATCAGCTTCATGTTGATTTTCATACTTATTTGTCAAGATTTCGACAGGGATCTAATACTCCTGATTCACTCTTTCATCACGAAACGTAATTTCTTTGTAAGTATAGGAAAAGATAATTCTATTCAGAAGCGACTTTGTGCAGGAGTAGCACAGGGATCCATGCTTAGCCCGATATTGTATAATTTCTATGTCTCTGATTTTCCGAAGGTCTTTACGAATTCACAAAGTTACATTGGGTGTTATGCTGACGATACTGCATTGGCAGTAAAATTATTAAGAGTAGAAAATGCAATCAACAAATTACAAGTAATCATGCCTCAATTGGAGCACTGATGCATCATGTGGCGCATTTCAATCAATGCACAGAAATCCCAGTTACTCATTATGCAAAAGAATAGGAAAAAGAACTCCACTCACTGCAACTCTCAAATTGTTTAATGAAGATATCTCAATTGTACAGAAGGCGAATTATCTTGGTGTGACATATAATAGAAAATTCACATGGAATGACCATATAAATAAAATAAGAGTAAAAGCAAACGCTACGATTAAGAATTTAATGCCGTTAATAGGTAAGTACTGTAATCTTGATCTCAACAGAAAGAGACATCTTTATACCGCCATCATCAGATCAGTACTTACACATGCATCGGCCGCCTGGGCAGCGGGCAAAGAAGCAGATATCAAAAAGCTACAAATTGTACAGAATAAGTATTTTAAGACTAATAACCCAAGCGCACTATTATGTCTCTAATCGTACACTCCACCACGACCTTAAGTTGGAATAGATTGACACCTTTATCAATAGAATGAATCGTAATTTCTTCACGAAGGTAATGAACTGTTCAGCCTTAAGTGTATTCCATACCTTTAATTATATTGTGTTACAGGAAGAATGAATATCAGACCTTACGCGGCTCAAATCACCCGCGACTCAACCTTTCCGACCTGAAACATTTATGCACTCCTACCCACTCATATGTATATAATTTGTATATAGGTATATATAGTTCTTTTTTTTACTTGCTAAATAATACTCCCTCTGTCCCAAATTAGTTGCTACATTTGAAGACTTTTTTTACTGCTTATTGATACTGATGATTTTAAGATTTCGTTTGAATATTTTTCAGAAATTTCAGAGGTGCTATGTTCTCAAAGAATAACTTTTACTTATTAAGCATTCCCTCCTTAAATCAGATGAGAATTAGTTTCAAACATCCATGGATCGCAGCCCCCTTAAGCCACGCCTCGTTTTGGAAGGATTCATTCTTCCATCTGCAACGACCTTTGGTAAATGATCTTTCTCGTGTATATGAAACAGTTTCCCTCAGAAATTCCTCCACGAAGGCATCCCACCCATTAGGAGTATCTGGACTATAACCATTAGTATAAACTGAAGGTAGAGTCCTTTCAAAATGGGGCGTGGCGTGGCTGAAGAGCGTGTGAACCCTGCAGATTCGGTTCGAAAAATTGTTACAAAATAAGTACTATATTTGTGGAAAGTAATAGCAGAATGAAAATGCCAACTTATGATAATTTTAATCTCAAATAAAACAATTTCAATTGGTATATAATTTTACTCGTGTCAATCTACTAAAATGCATCGAAAGTTATTTATGACTCCACCTAGTTGAAATGTAGCAACTAATTTGGGACAAAATTTTCGACCTAAATGTAGCAACTAATTTGGGACGGAGGGAGTGTAACAGAGGCGTAGCTAAGATTTTCAGCGCCCGCGCACAACTGAAGATCTTGCGCCCCTTTCTCTGTTCCAAGAATGACAAATGTTTCATTCGAAATTTCGTAACATCAGTTTGGCGCGGGTCTCTGGATGCTGCGCCCGGGGATGGATTTCCCCCCTTGCCCTACCCTAGCTACGCCACTGGAGTGTCATTGAAGATCTTATTGTAATACCTTTTAAGAAATTTCGGAATTACTTATTAAAAGGCTATTATATTAAAAAATCGCTGTTTACAAAAAGGCTTTCAAAGTAATAATATTATTAGGATATTTATTGAAAATTTCATCAAATCATCTTCGGATATTAAAAATAATAAATAGAAAAACGATTGGAATGACAAACCAAATCATCTTTCTTCTAAGAATTTTGAATATATATATTAATTCCAATTAAAAATACTTTTAATGTATTTTAAAAGTCTAAAATGAGGTTGAATATTTTGAAATACTTTCATTCCTTGTAAAATTGCCTTTGATATTTTCAGTTTTTCATTGATATCATTTCATTATTTCATAAGCCATTATTTTCATGATTCCATGTCATTGAAAAAAATCATACTTAAATCAATAAAATCTAATTAAAAAAAACTGTTTTAGCACTCTGATTACAGGCTTAGTCTTTATTTTAATAATTAAATGTCTTAATTAATCAGAATAATAGTCAGTTTCTTTTCTATGTGTTTAATTAAAAATAGAAATTAATTAAATTGTGGAATTATTTTTCAGTAAATAAATAATTAACATTAAATTTATTATAAATGCTTACATTTATTTTTACCTGACTATAAATTTTCTAATAATTAACAATTTATTTTTCAAATTAGTGTTCTTTGCATGAAGGCAGTTATGCAAAAGGTTTTTAATCAAGAACTTCAGTGTAGTTTTTTGACACTATTCGTTTTACCTAAATTAAAAAAAAAAATTTTAGTAATGTAATTCTTAACTACTTTATCTGTGTTTTGAAAACATGCTTGTGAGATTTTTCTTTTCATTACTTTGTCACTATTTGTTTTCACTATCTTTGTTATTACTTTTTTTTTTACTATCTTAAAGTATGTATGATTGTTTAATTAATTTTGTTAACAGTTTAATTAATTTTGTTTGAATCATCATTCTAACAGCGTTTG
Source organism: Stegodyphus mimosarum (assembly GCA_000611955.2). NCBI lineage: Eukaryota > Metazoa > Arthropoda > Arachnida > Araneae > Eresidae > Stegodyphus > Stegodyphus mimosarum. Next base: position 2,461 of record KK118028.1, on the reverse strand, counting down.
TACGTGAGCCTAGAGCGAAAGTATTTCCCATTTACTCATACCTACGTAGGGCTGATGTATACGCAAAATATGTTGAAAATCGCTGTCAATGTGTGTCTGGGTTTGGCTGAAATTAAATAAAAAGTGCTGTTTTGACAAATTAAGAACAATATTTCAATCAAAAGCCTCATAACTGGGTATATTTAACCATGCACAAAAATTTTTTTATTTTTATTTTATTTATTTTACTTAAAAGTAAACACAAATATTATGAAAAAATCATTAAATAAAAAGAGAAAACAGAAATGAACTGTGCTGCCAAGAGGTAATGTATGCAGACATTCCTGGAGGACTGAAGTGAAATGTTGCTTTATGTGTACTTGTGCAATCAGAATATCAGACTGTCCAATACATAAATAATAAAATAACATCTCTTTTTAGGGCAAATTCCTTTGGAAATTCTCCATGTAGATCCCGAATGCGGTCCTCCATGCACATCCCTAATGTAGTTATCGTTTAAGGAATACTTCTTTAATAAGATTGTCTGTTCTCTAAGACAGATTTCTTTCGAAATTCCGACACATGTGTAATCACCCTTATGCAATCATTCCTCTATGATGGACCACCTAACATGAAAAGATATTCCTTTTTCAAATAGAAAAATTGCGTTAAAACCCCACCAATGACAGTCATTTTTTAAGCATTATTAAAAAAAATCTACCCTCTCTAATTATAGTAAATAATAATTCTTTAATGAATAGTTCATGATATGATAACTGTGCATTCAAGAAAAAAATTTTAAAAGCATAATGATGAGCTGTAAATATTATTATTTTTAATTACCGAAGTATTGTTTTATAAATATAGTTTAAAACTATGATTTACTGTTTTTTCAGTACAAACAACTATTTTCAAATTATCGCTGATTTATTGATTTAATTTTAGTGATTTAAACAACGTTTTAAAAGACTTATAAGTCTTAAGAATGCAATCTGTTCGTTAAACATGCTCACTGCATCTTAAATCTTCTGAACTTCAAATAGATAAACGTGGATTTGTAGATGTAAACTGTCTATTTGCTCCTAATCGCAGTCAGAAAAACTGCCTAATATTTCACTTCCGTCGTTGACTGCCGTTTTGGATGTTGTTGTTTATCTTCGAAAGATCTGACATATGTTAGATCAGCTCCAGAAGTTGTTGACCGTCAAAAACTCAATAACAATGAGGGGATAGGATGTTAAGTCCTCCTTAGAAAGTCCGATGCAATCCAGTATGTGATCCGGTGAAGCTGGATGGTCACAGCATTTTTCCCAAGCGGGGTAGATTTCAAAGGATACACATTTAAGGTGGCCACTTCTTAATCTAGCCAGAGCAGTCTGGGAGCCACGGTGACATTTGAATTCCAGTAGTGAGCCAGGGGATGTTCCTGTGTACCATTGATGCGTAGGGGGATTACGCTATATTATATTAAGTTTAGATCTTTCATTTGAATAAAGTTTTTGGTAAGTAAGTGCGGAGCCAGTGACCGTTTCATTTTCAGAACCCTCTTTTGCCAGTTTATCAGCGACCTCATTACCACTAATATTAACATGTGATGGGGTGCATTGGAAGTGGACGTCGTGGGTCTGAGAGATCTCTTGGTCTGAGAGAAGTCTCGTGGTCGTCGTGGGTCCGAGCTTCAGTTTGAGCAGAATACAACCTAAAGACCTAAAGACAGAGCAAGTGTCAGGGTTGCGTTGCTTTATTGGACGTTCCGTTTTGGATGTAGACGCTAGTAATGGGACACAAGAACCGGTTTACATCACAGGTTCTGCTCTTGTAAAATGGGTTAATAGCCAATGAGAGCGTTCATGAATGTTGTAAGCACCTGAATTTCAAACCGTATATAGTACACCATCTCATTTTTGTCGTTAAACGAAACTGAGCTAAGGCCTCACGATATTTGTTCAAATGCGAATTTTATTTAACATCTATGAGCTGGTGAAAGGCAGATGCAATGGAGAAACAAAACGAGGAAAACTTTACGTTTGTATGGATTATTAAAAATTTCAGTATGTGCCCCCAGTGAAAGAAAAGATATTTTTGCAGCCCGTTCTTTGAGTTGAACTTTTTACTCGGCACGAAATGGTGCATTAAAATTATATCCGGGAGAGAACTCGCATAAAAATTAAGTAGCTACGTATCTCAGCAGAGAGAATGATCCTCCAGAAGCCTGTTAAGTTTCAGTATTCATTTCCTGGATTGCAAAGAAAAAGAAGTTCCAACCATAATAACAATTCCTACCACAAGCAAAGCATTTGATAAAAAAGCAATGGATTGGGGACATGCAGAATTTATTGAAAGGAATGTGGTTTTAAGGTGTCTTATGAGCAATATTCTGGTTCTAAAATATAATTTAAAACCACTTTCTGAAAGTAAAGATCAAGAGATACTTCCTGCAATATCTTATATCAGTGGACTGTTCACGGACGTCTTGTTACGT
>KK118027.1:399596-425844 GCA_000611955.2 Stegodyphus mimosarum | reverse complement strand
ATTTCATTTTCCAGTCTAAATATCTGTACTTTTCTAAATATCGTCTGCTTATTAATTGCGTTTCTCTCTCTCTTTTTTTTGTTCTTCGACGAAGCATCCTTTCATCTTTCTGGCATTGTTAATCGCCATATTGTGCGCATATGGGGATCTGAAAACCCCATGAATACAGTGAGGCACAATGGGATTTCCCAAGGTTTAATGTGTGGTGTGAACTAATGCACGACCAAGTCATTGGGAATTTCTTTTTTACAGAAAAGACGGTCTCATCAGTCGTATACTTAGACATGTTGGAAAACTTCGTATTTCCACAACTAGAAGAGCTTCAGCCACATGTCCTTTTGCAACAAGATGGTGCACCATCTCATTGGGGTACCATCTTTCGTAGTTTTTTGAATGACCATTTTACAGGAAGATGGATTAGGCGAGGAGGTTCAATTCCTTGGCCACCCAGGTCACCTGATATAACGCCGCTGGACATTTTCCTTTGTAGATTTTTAAAGGACAACGTTTACAGGAGGAGAGTGTCGAATGTTGATGACCTAAAAGCCAGAATTACAACCGCAATAGCCTATGTGGATGCCGACATGCTTGTCGGTACCTAGCGTGAAATTGAATATTGACCTGATATTCTTCGTGAGACGAAGAGAGCACACGTGAAAGTTCATTGACAAGGGTCATGAAACTTTTTGAGTCTATCTAACCATTTATGTTATTAATTTTAATCTATCTTTATTATTTTATGAGTTATTAAACTTCAAAATGGGTGTGGGACTTTATAAACACCCTGTATTTTTAATATTTCTTTTCAGTTTATAAAGGTTTTAAAGTTGAAAACTTTTGAACCAATAAATGTTTCGTTTTTAATATGTATTTTCATCTAATCCTTAGAATGCAAAATACTGCAAGATTTAAAATATTTATAAAAAAGCAAAATCCGCCGAAAATGTAATTATGTGCATGACAGTGGAAAGTTCGTCTGTAAAAGTGGCTCTTCCTTCTAATTCTGTTAAGCGCAGCAAAACTAACTTACTTGGTAAAGATAGTCGATTCTGCACAATAATCCGCGGATAACGGTGGCGTCCAAAATAGCCTACATTTTTAAGAATAATTTTCAAACCTCAAAAACCACTTAATATCCATTGTGTTTAAAAACCTTTTTCATGATCAAGTTTTTTGTAATGTTAGAATAGTATAAAATTATCAACTGAATCTCAAATTTGTGATTAATTAGGTAACTTCATTCTTTGCATCTTAAGAAATTGGGAGAGAAGAAAAATGATCCCATCGTGCATTTTTCAAAAAAAAAAAGCATATTATTATAAGATATTATTTAAGAAATTAAATTTAAGACATTAATGTACTTTCTTTAAACGAATAATTATTCATATTCGTAATAATAGTTAAGAAATAAAAAATATTACAAAGTATTATTTCATTTGATCAATTTAATAATCTGTCCATATTTGCTTATGTTTTTGTGTGTTTCTTCCACGTAAAATAACACAAGAGCAAACTATTATTAAGCAGTATGCACCATAGATTTTGATTGTAACGTAACGCTAAATATTCAGCTAATTTTTGATGAGATTTATTTAGGAGTTTTTTGCTTGTTATTTTAAAGTAATGTATCGTTTAGACTACCAAGTAAAATTTTACATAAAAGCTTAAGTTATGCAATTTTAAGCTGCATGTTTTATTAGGAACGTAATGAATAATAATATATTTATCATAGTTAAATGTAATAAAATTAAGTCTTAGTTTGCTTTCCAATGAAAATAAATGCTGTAATCATTTCTTAGGTTTTAACCTTCTCACGTTTTCTGCGAGTGAACTACATTTATTGCAAAAGCAAAAGACGAAAAATCTGTATGAGGAGCTTCGAACTCTATTGTAAATTTACCATTTGGGAAACATATTAATTAAAACTATTCCATTAAATTATTGGAGGATTTTATTGCAAGAACACTATTACTAGGGCAGGTATGGCTATAACTTAGCCTTTTAGTTTTTCCGAGGTCAATGCTTTACGATATCAGAACATTCATCATTTACGTGGCCTGGCAAGTATTAAGATATATTAGCTTTAATTTTTCACCAACGCCGAATAGTAAATTATCATTTCTAAAAATGATTCCTGTTTGACTAGGAATAGCATATTCAATTTATCTTCTAGGTTAAAATTAAACATTACTTAACAAGCTTAACAATTTAAAATCAATGTAGCAATGTAGATATTACTTAATAAATGTTACCATTTTAAAATTTTATTTCTATTTGATATCATTTGTAATGCATATGAATGATGTTATTAGTAACTGAAAACTTTTTAAATGGGTTTCTAATCAGTATAAATAATGTAAGACGTTCTCTATGTCATATATTACGTACCATTTAACTGAATAATGGTTTATGCGCTAACTACAAAAGTTATCTGCTAGTGTCGAGAAATAAAGCAGCTTATGTTTTGTTGTAGATTTTAAAACGTTTGCTTAGATAAGTTTCTGCAATATATACTCATTTGATCAGATTATATTTTTTATCAAAAATTAAATACTAGAAAATTTAAATATACGAATAATTGGGAAGTAATAGCTTTTATATCTTTTAAACGCAAATATTTATTAATATAAGTAAAAAAACAACTTAAAATATGCCTAACGTCTTATGTAAAGTCGAGAAATTCATTTTGGAAAGACTGGAATTGAAAATTGCTCTTCTACCATGTGGATTCAGTTACTTATATGAAGTAAAGCTAATTGTTTGTATGTACACTATTCACTTTCTGACAGAAGACAAACTTTTCCAAATTGAAAAAGAAAACTAGTTATTTTCATTGAAACTAGTGAGTAGCTAATAGGGCAACATTTCAAATCTTCACAAATATCTCTTCAATGTATTAAACCTTTTCTTTTCTCACTGACATGGTATTTCCATTTTGAGGTGTCCTAAGCAGCTTCTGCTCCGTTAATCACGGTCTTAGGATCCTTCCTACTTATTGGATTAAAGATCCGAGTGGTCGGTAAGCCAGACGATCATTCCAATAATGTCTCCGGCACTGATAGGGAAAGTTTTTACTTATACGTGTGGTTGCTATTTCTTCTTTTATCTCCTCAATCCAGTTCTTGAAGAGTTCTTTCTTTTTTCCCGGGAAATAGAGTTTGTGCAATGTGAACAAGGTTTACTAATGATAGATGAAAGTCTTTTTAGAAGAACGAAATGAATTGTCTTCCTAAAGATAATGAAACATAATCTCGTCTGAGTGTAGTCCAGAACTCAAAGAATTGTACAATTATTTTTAAGAAAACTTCGGAAACGTTCCTTTTCAGAACAAGAAAAAGGGAAATGTTAATTTTAATTACGTGAAATAAAAGAGATTTCGAAAATTTTTTCCCTTATAGTTTTTATTGATATATGCTTTTAGTAAAAAGAAGTTAAAACATTCAAAATCACGAAATGTTAAAACTACATCTAAATTTCTTAAATATATTTAATAAAAGACAGTATTACCTTTTACAATATATAAAAGCTTTATATTTATGTATTTCTTAGAAAATTAAGTTAGGAAAAAGTAAAAATTGCTTAAAGTACATCGCTTTGAAAGTATTTAAAACATCAAACAGCTACATAGAATTCTTGTGAATGAAAGTGGCACAAAAAATATTTGTATTTTATATATGAAAATGGAAAGAAGATATAATATACAACTATAAATATTTAAAAATTACAAAAAAAACTCTTTCAGATATTTAATTCGAGAGATGTGTAGAAAATGTTAATTATTATTTAATCATTTTAACAATAGTTTTGAAAAACGAAATGCCATTTCACAATACCTACAACACATTTGAATTATTTTCAATAATAAATCATTTTCATAATAAATAATTTCAATTATTTTTTAACTTCACTAACTTAAATAAATAAATGGTAACATTTATGTGCATAAAGGGCATCCATTTCTATGTAAAATACATAGTTCAATAAGAATGTTTAGAACACTGACTGGCAGTTTGATAGATTTATAGTTATATACATTTCATAGGAACCATCGTTTAGAATACAAACATTTGCTACAAATTAATGGTTGTTATGACGGCAAGTTGTATGTGCATTACGCATCAAGCACCTTCTAAGCGTATGCATAATTTTACATTCAGTTTCAATATAAATAGTGAAAGATTTTAAAATCTTTGAATGAATTTTAGAAAAATATTTTAAGTTGCTGTTTATAAGTTTATATTACGAAAATTGTGAATCCTAGAATTCCTTTTATTAAAGTTACGTGACACTTTCGAGCTGATCGGTAAGGTCGCTGAACACTGGTAATTCAGTCTGAGGCTCGTATCCCGGAAACGGGCTAGCAGCAAGGCCATTTTATTGGTTTTTACCATGCGCAACTTTCATGCCAGTCAGTTTCCCTTAGAAAGCCCTTCACGATGCCTCTTAGGCGGACAACATCGAGTCTTTCCATAATTAAATAAACCAAACCGTAACATTTTCTTTCATACTATTTTTTTAAACCTGAAGTACTGTATTAGAAAATTTAGTTGTAAATTTTATTTCTAAAATTAAAACTACAGACAAAAATATTACATTAAACTTATATTCAGCAAAATTTAATTTTGAAAATTTTCTATGTATGAGTATTGTCACTAAAGTAAAGATATTTTATTTCTTTCATTACAATGGTTTTAGTAAAAGAATTCAGCTGTATTTGAGACCTGTCATTAAAATTTTGAATTTTGATCCAGCTTTTTATTGTACTTTTCGTTATCGAAAAATTCTTTTGCATGTGTTCCTTGTTCCTCCCATTTAATGTGTGTTGGAATTTCATATTAAAACCGTGACTGGTAAGAATACTAGAATTAGCGTTTTAAGCAAACACCTGATCTTACGTTTATACAATATCCGCATAAAATCCGGATGTGTATACTTACATATACATATACGGTTATGGAATTGATTCAGGCAGGATGAGAATTTTAAAATACTTTATGAGCTACTGAAAACAGAATCCTTCGTAAACACTTTATTTTGCATTAATGCAAGGAAAAAATGTAATACATGATATAATTAATATCGCAATGCTTAGGAAGAGACATATTTCCAGCAGGGATTTACCTGTTAAAAAATGTAATGAATAATGAATGCGTATTGTTATAACATACCGTTATTTTAATTTTATTATTATCATTATTTTTTTAATTAAGCTAACATTCATCCAGAGTAGTGCTGATAAATCAGTTATACTTTACTTGGTTTTCCTTGATTCTTACAAGATAATAAATTACAATAACTGAATAAGAAAAGAAAAGATGTCCGATTCCCTTACATATCAATACACATAATACTATCAATGTAAATCATCTTAAGATATATACCTCTTTTGCTAAAGCAACAGTTGGTCTTAATGATAGATGAAAGGGTTCATTTACCAGTAAGCAAAAATAAGATTTCTTGCATGACCTAAAATAAGATACATACATTTGTTCTCAACTGTAAGTATCTGTAGATACCTTTCTACTGAGACTTAGATGATCCTTTTTATTTACTGTCTCAAACTGCTTAATATTTGTCACTTTAGCAATTGCATTTAAAACATTAGAAATCCACGATGTCATAAAATGTATTAACAGCATTTTATCAGCGGCCCCTAGACATCGTTTCAAAGCTTAGTATTTTTCTATCCGCATTTTTACAGATAATATTTTCATTACGTTTAAAGCCTTCGAAAGTTTTGCCGCATTGCTATCTAAGCGGCCCATCGTTTTCTTCAGAAAAGAATATTTCGTTACGAATCACGTTGCCATGGGCAGTCTTTAATATTTTATTTCCTTTATTAATGGATTTCTTAGTTCTCAATAATAAATAATGAATTTTTACCCAAATAAGCCCATTTTGCTTCTGAATTCGTATTTACTTTCAGCTACCTTTTGGTATTTTCAAACTATTACATCTTGAAGCTAGTTATTTAGCAATTTAATGTATTATTGATAATGACTTTAAGATGTATAGTATATTTAAATCATTTTATACTCTTCTAGATATCAAAATACTTTCTTAAACACGCAACAATAAATTTAATTCCGCAATATATTGTCTCAATTAGGAATCTAAAAGGAGTAAAAGTTTTAATGAAACTATAATTAAAGTATAAAAGACTAAAAGGGAAAAAATAAAGTATATAACTTGTATTTACATAAGCAAAAAAAATAGAATGAAATTGTTCCAGAATATTAAGCAAACACTGCCTTGCATGAAAATAACTGGAAATATTCGTCTTACGAAATATACCTTTACACTTTCGCGAATAAACAATTGAATGTAGCTTTGTGAATTGCATGAGTACTTTAGTACATCTAATTATACTTTTTTCTTCATAAAATGCATTTATTTTATGCCGTGGAAGAAATTGTAATTTTAAACTGAAAATGAATAATTACCAAACTTTACATTTCTTTGTAGGACGGAAAATATTATCAAAACATCTCAGACTAGAATAGATATCTCAGCTCTAAATTCATTTATTATGTACAGCATTCTCGTATTATGTACCCTGTGCAGTAGGCGAAACGGTATTGAAAAGTTTATGCAGCTTTGCAAATTTAGTTGTTTTTACTTCCTATCTGCTACGCCTTTAGGCTCTACACGAAAAGGATGAGAGACCCCATGGAAATCCTTTTAAGGGAAAATGGTTAGCATGCACGTTACACATAGGAAAAACCACGAAAGTGTCCAAGCAGCCAGCCCGTTCGCCGGGTTTCGAACCTCGGACTGAACCACCAGTGTTCAGCGACTCTTACCGTTCGGCCGCTGGTGGGCCATGTTACTTAGGTTAATAAAAATTTTCGCGTTAGCGTTTTTACTTTGAAATTCGGAAAGGAACCGCTTTGAACGTATTACATTATGGTTTCGATGGTTATGAAAAATATTGTTTCCCTTGCTTTTTCTGGTTATCGCAGTAAGTTTAGTGTTTCATTGAGGAATAATAATTAGATATAACCTAGAGTAATATACATACGTAATGTGCGGTTTTAATTGTGTTAATATTAAGCTATTCTTTAGGATTCATGCTCATCGTAATTCAGGAAATCATTACATTACTTTACAATCTTTACATCTTCACATTACTTTAAAGCCCCGCAAAAATAAAATGCGTAACGGCGGTTTAAAAAATATAGAAAAGAAAAATCGCGAGGACACGAAAATAATCAAATGCAAATAAAGGAAAATGGGGACAAATTTGTAAAAAAATATAAACAAAATTTTTAAAATGTTTTTATTCTTACTTTTATATATATCACATGAACTTTTATTTTAATTTATTGGAATTAATAGAGGCGTAGTGGCTAGCGCGTCACGCAGCACCACCACAGATCCGGGGTAGGCAAAGTTAACTCAGCCTTTCATACCTTGATGGGTGGATAAAAAGAGCACAATTTCGTTTGGGGACTAAACATCGGGGAGGGGGGCTGCTCCTGAGACAAGCTGACCACTTGTTCAGGGTATGCTCATGTACCCTGTTTCAGCTTACAATTTCCTACCAGAATGTGTTTTTAGAATACCATTTAATGCAAATGAGTAAGAGTAGTATTTAAGTCGAAGTTCCACTGACTTCGAGAAACAGTCTCAGAGTTTCTAGGGGGCAACTACTTAGAATTTTGATAGCTTCGGCTATGTCTCTTTAGTTAAATCTTACTTCTTATTATTTTGAGTTCAAGTGCAGGCTTTGCTTTACGCCGTGGGAAAGGGACCATCTGTTAATTCTTATTTTGAGCAATAAAGGGTACTTAAGTCTGAGTTTACGTCTCTGTTCCTGAACTATAGCGAGTATTCGCTTAGCTTTTCATTAGGTTCCTCCACATTTAGTTGTAAGATAAAAGAGTGTAACGCCATATTTTCTATTTTGTAAAACTATTTGTTAATCGGAAACGAAATAATTCTGTTTTCTCACCGTGCGCAGCTTAAAATGTAATATGTAAAGTGCAAGCAATAGAAGTTAAATTGCTAACAAGCAGCGTGACTTATAAGTATTTAAATATAGATCTTAAGTTCAATCGTACCGTCAGAGATCTAAAAAAGTATGAAAGGTTTCTAATCATAAAAAATAAAGTTTCAAAAAATATATTTCCGGTCGCGTGCCAGTAAATAGAAAATAAAGCTTCAGAACTCTTTGAAAAGAAAAAAAAATCTGGGAATTTCTTTACCCTCGTTTTATCATTCATCTTCAAAATTCTCTTCAAAAGGAGAATTCAAATCACGCAATTTCATGGCAACCCCATCAACTACTCGGGTTTAGTCGAAAAGAGGCAAAAGGATGTAATTAGGACGGCAAGCAAAACCGGTGACGCAGTTATGCTTCTTATTAGTATGCAAGTTTTGGAGTCCCCTAAATTGAGCATTACTGCAGATACTGAAGGAACAAAAGAATCTGGGTGCAATAGAAAGAATAGCTAGTTAACAGCTCTGAGGAAACCATCAAAAAATGAAAGAAACTGATGCCACGATAGAACAAAAGAGTAAATAGAGTCCTGAGAAGCAATTTTGGGAAAAGAAATTGCGTTTCGTTTTTTAATAACGTAAAGGGTCTGATAATGAAGTGGTTTAATTTTAAATGATTGCTAACAATGTTCGAATTTAAAAGTCGATTTGATCATTCCATTTTTGAAAGCTGATATTCCACTATTCAGTAGTTCTTAAAATATTAAAGTGTCATTTGCTTAGCAGAAATTAATATAGAAAATAAATTTAAACAGCTATTTTTTAACGTACGAATGCAATTGTCGTAAACCTGAAGCGTGAGTTACTGTAATCAACAGAAGAATTTAAAGTGATACCGAACAAGATTTTACAGAATAGCAGCTGAGTATAATTACTCACACCCGAAGAAAATTAATACTTTTAAACGCTATTACCATGAACGCCTAACTTCCGAAAAATGTATAAATGTAATAGAAATAATTCTCTGAAGGGAGATATATGAATATGTTGCTCAGTTTTTACATTTGTTATGTTAAGTTACCTTATGTATGCCACAGAAGATTATAATTTTCCTAGAATTGTTTTGAAAGTTTTCTCTTCCATCGTAGAATTTTAATATAAGAAGGCATAATAGGCAATATAATTCATAATAGGTATAATAGGCAATAAATAACAATTCATTACCTATATACGTTTGAGCAATGAGTTGTTAAGACTTCAAAACTTCATCTTATTTTAATGTATTCGCGTAATATTTTGCGTCGAATCACTATAAACGGCTGTATCGCTATTCAGAGTGTTGCCCTCAAATATTATCGCCTTGTATTACATTTAAAAAAATTAAATAATGAAAAATATACATGAATGTATGTATCTTTCTCGCACTGGAAAAAATAACGACACAAGACCTGTCAAATTTGAATAACATAGTCCTGCACTTGGAAACCCGAATTTTGAATTTCGAATTTGTTTTAATATCCATTCAGTATTTTTTAAAATTTCAACGAATTTTTGATTAAGAATCTTAACGATTTCAAAGCCAGCAGTAGCAACACACTGTACGGAATAAAATATTTTTATCTCCAGCACGCGAGGTTTTCTATCGGACAATTTAAAGATATATTATCGTAAAATGATTGTAGCTGCCCAAAGTGGCGTTAGCCCAAATGCTCTCCAAACGTGTATTTATGTGTAAATTAAAAAATGCCCCTCTTGGGCGTCTGAAAACTTTCAGATTTTTTTACGTTTTTATTTTAATTTCTTTTAGAATTTTTTAAAGAAATTGTCATCAAGAGCAATATGTGCTTCACGTGCAAAACTCGATGAATTTTATTAACTAGAGAAGATTTTCTAAGAAATTTCCAATTGCTTTGCTAATCAGATTTCTTCTAACTTCCTTCAGGTTATGCGGGAAAATCTTTCAGCAACTTTTATAAATGTCATATCTCAAGAAGATTACTTTATTCAGATTATGCTCTGCCCCCCTCCGCCGTAAATTTCTGTATTAAGACTAAGAAGAGTAAGATTCTATCAAGTCTTTAGCCACATGCCGTGTACTCTTTAAGGTGAAGTTTTATTTCTTTTTTTTCCCTCGAGACTAAACTCATCTAGCTCTATCTTAATGAACTTAACTTTTTCTTTCAACTTCTTTTCCTAATTAACCCTCCATTTAAAAAGACTTCGTTAAGAGGAGACGGCCTTCTGGTTTTGTTCAGGTGAATCGTCGATATCATTACATACACTGAAAAATTTTGATACTAGTTTTTGCGAATATTCCTTGTTCTTTATGCGAAATCAGATTTTTTATTCTTTTCAACTTTTGAATGAAGCAGCAATCAGGTTCTGGGATTCGTAAGATGTAGAAACTTTTTCATTCTTTCAACATATTTTTCAAGAGGCTTATTCAAATCGAACTTTAATTAGAATCATCCTATTCAAACTGGCGTTTTTGAGGTGCGCATGTATACATAATACAATGTCTTTTAAGAATTCTTGAAAACGATACGAATATTATAGTTTTGTGATTTAGAAAGATATTATTCTTAAACTGTTTCAGTTGATTTAAGTGTTAATAAGTTTAATAGCTGATTTAGAAACCTATTTTTTATAATAGTCAAAACATGTATTTGAATTTCTACGCACTTAACATAAACATTTAGAAAAGTTGTTCAATATTTATTCTAAAACAATTACAGAATCCTATTAAACTGGGAAATTCTCTATAAAAGCTACAGAAGCATGTCTATCAAGAAGCGTCTGTGTCAAAATTCTATTTTAGAGCAACATTAAAATAAATCGTTTGGCTTATATACGAGTACCAGTATGAAGTATTAAATATTTTAAAATACTTCCTATTATAAACTAAACTCAATGGCGCAACAGCCGTAGTGGGCCACGGCCTGCAGTGCTCTTTTTCTGCTTTCTTGACCTTTTGGGCCGCGGAGCGTATCAGCAGATGCTCTGGACAAGTGGTTAGCTTGTCACAGGACCCCCGGTGTTTATTCTCCAAGCGAATTTGGTACTCATTTTATTACCACTTAAAGAATGAAAGGCTGAGTCACCTTGCCTAGTCCGGGGATCGAACCCCCGACGAGTGATGCAGCTGTGCTCCGAGCTAGCCACTTCTCCATCGTGCGGTCATTTTCTTTTATAGACTATCGTTATCAGAATGGACGTTTTAATTTACAACATTAATTTAAAATTATCGCCGATTTAATGCTAAAATATGTAATTGAAAATATAATTGCACGTTAGCTTGAACTGCTTTAATTTGGATAAATTCAGGGATGGCTATTAAAAGCATTTAGCTTTTCAATAAGAAATAAATGAGCTATACACCGAATTATTCATAAAAATAGTGTCAATTAGTGCATGAAAAAGCTAATAAACCAGAAACATTTGAGACTTCAGATCATTTATCATTTTAGTGATTACTAGTTAAATATTTAAGATAAAAAGACAAATTTGTTCTATGAAGATATATGTCTCAACAGCGTAGAGTGCCACAAAAATCATTAGGGTGTACGCTATAACAGTAATGGGTAGACTAATCATGTATAAATAAGTGACTAATCACATGCTGTCTTTACATGAAGGCTCAGTTTCATTTCGAGGATTTCCATATGATAGGAATGTGAAGAAGCGCTGGAGTTGCTTTTGATTTTCATAATGTCAACTGAAAGAACATAAAGAGAAATTCATTCCAGATTTTAAGTACTGAACAAGATAAATCAGCTGAGATTCGAACAACGGATTGCCGAGTCGAAAGTATTACTACCTACACCATAACAGCAGATATTTCGGAGCAAGAAGCTTGTAGAGTCATTAGGTGATTTGAAGCATAAAACATTAGAAATATGCAATGCCCTCGCCGGGAATCGAACCTCCGATCTCTGTAATACCCGCTGACCATAATACTGTAATACGCCCTGACCATTACACCAGAAGGCAGGCTAAGAAGGCGGGAGAAATACTTTATAAGCTCGTAAGCTATATCATCGCCAGGATGCAAATCGCGGACCTTCCAGCTGCTAGTTGGATGTGCTCTTCCGGTTACATCACAAGACCACTCATGGAGAATTGTGGTTCCTTATTCTCGAGAAAATTACCTCTGAAACGATAATTTATTACATAAACAGATTTTATATAAGCATGAAAGCCAATTTCAGATTTATCAGTAATAAAATTCCTGAATAGAGACATTTAGCTAACAGAAAACAGACAGGTAAACTATTATAAAACATGTTGCTGAGTTTAAAAGAAAAAACACTTTATCTATTATTATGGTAATCTCAGATTAACATTAAATATTGTACACAAAATGCTATAAGAGTAACATATGAAATTAGAGCAAATTTATATAATACATAACTCCATCAGTCATACATGAATGAAACATATATACACATGAATAAAATTCAGTTTTAATTCTATTAGATTTTTATTTACATTAAGTACAATTGCGACAGTTCAAAATAATAAATTTGAAGACGCACAGCCGAGTAAATTAATGTAAAAAGTTTAACACTTTTTTCACACATTTCATTGTGAGGTACTTTTAGAAATATTTCTCACTGTTTTAAAAGCAACGTAACCTAAAATTTACATCACTTCGCCAGAATAAAAATCAGTCCCAAGATCTCTTTTTTCTATCATTCGTCAACATTTATGATTTTTCTGAGCTTATATAGTTGCTCGAATGGCTCACTAAAGTGCCGTTGAATTATTTATAGGATCTCAGCATTTTTAAATCAAAAGCCTTGTTATAAAGCAATGCAAAAAATATTGTAAAAAGGATTTGAAGAAATAAATATACTAGAAGCGTTGTTGAAAGGTTTGTATATACTTCATGCTATTTTCCTTTTCTAGCTTCTAAAGAATGCCAAAGTTTTTGAGGGAATGTTTTCCATTGATGCGAATGCATTTCATTTAGACAAAACCTTTTACATATCTAATGTAAACCATAGAATGTATACCTAATGTGTATAAATTTAATCAATATTTGATATTCGCATTATATAATTGGCAACTAGAGTGGAAAAGCGAAATAATGTTATAATAATATTAGAAAACATTCTTCAAGTATTGTTGAGTTACAGTGCACACAGCATCTAATTCCTTAACGTTTAATTACGTATTTACACATGAAATTAAGATTTATTGTTCAGAATTCGTGAAGATGAAGTCCTATCAAAATACGAAGGGTTTCGAATCGAAGAAAGTAAGTAACTATAGAATGCAGTTCTTGAGCAATGTACAAATATGAAATGATAAGAGTTGTTTTTTTTAATTTCATTTAAACGATAAAATTTTCGTTTTGGTCTTATTTAGTAGACAAAGTTTTACGTGTTGTTCTTATTTAATTCTTATTAGTACTTGAAGAAAGATTCCTTAAGTATTTTTGAGTTAAAGTGCACACAGCATCTAATTCCTTAACGTTTAATTACGCATTTATACCTGAAATCAAGTTTCATTGTTTTTATTTTGTGAAGATGAAATTCTACCAAAGAAAGAATGCAGTTCTGGCATATTTAGTTTAAACAGTAACATACATATTAGCGTGATTTAAGTATTTTGAACTATAAGAGAAATTACATATTTTTTTTATTTTAGATTACATATAGTCTGAAGGATTAAATATTTTTTGCTTTTACAAAAATTCAAATTTTTTATATTGTCAGTTGATAATGATTTAAGTTGGCAGTTGATATTTTATGTTGTCAGCTGATGATTTTTTATGAGTCAAGTTGGGTTCTTACTTTCTATTTTAGAAGCGTACCTTCAAAGGCAAGAATGCTATACTGGAATCTGAATTAAATCAGATTACCTTATTTATTAGTTAGGTTACTCCAGGTAATTTAACGATTTAAGATAATAAAAAATAGAACTAAAAACCAAATAAATACCAAAATTTATATCAGGAAGATTAGGGTAAAATTTTCAAATTCTAATCTTTATTCATCATTTAACTGAGCTAGAAAAATCATTATAACATAAGTATAAATGTTATATGACAGTTCATTCGCTTGAGTTTTCAATAAACTTTCCGAATTTCAGATCTAGCCTTAAACTGGAAATCTTACCGCAACAGTAATCCTTCTAAGCACTCAACCCAATTTCGCTTCTGTGTTTAATGACGTCATTACCCACTGGACATCTTCTTTCCTTAATGGCTTTATCCCATTGATAACGTAACATTTCCGCCTACAACATGACCACGTGCGTGCTCAAATGGCATCAGCTGTCGAAATGGAATGGTTTAGCGGATTGAAGAATTTCTGTGTTTTGATTCTTTTATCTTTAGCAAAGATATTTCTTTTCATTTTGAATTGCTTCTTCAGTTACAATTCAGAATTCTGTGAATGCATGCATGTTTTATTTTGCTCTTAGGATTATGAATATCTCACTGAAAACGCCTCAGCATGTTTAAGGTAATTTGTTATTACTTAGAAATATTTTACTAAATTAAATTATTAATCTGTCATTTTAAAGACATGCATAAACGACGGAACAAAGTCAAATATCAAATAGTGTAAATAAAAGTAGCATTAGAGTTTTTTGCCTGCTATGAATGCGTAGCATTAAGACTGGTATAAATGAGCAATCAAATAATATTTTCTTGTGCTATGTTTGAATATGAAATTTAAAAAAATAAATAAAAAAGAAAGATTTAATTTTTTTGGTAATACTTAACACTTGAGTTAATACATTAATTAAAAATTAAATGATTTTACGAGAATACGTAGAATATATACAGTATCAAAGAAACCAAACTAATAAATGGGGAGATTATAAAGGAATAACGAAATATTGTAACATTAATATGCTCCTTCAATCTTAAAACTTCAAAGAATTTGCTGATGTGTTGTTATTTGTTTCACCAGCAATTTAAATACTGAATTCCACAAAACAATTTTGAAAGACTATTTAATTTATATAAATGCTATTTAGCTTTGTTTTTTCATCCAAAAATTGCTGCTTTGCCGATTTATATAATACAACTTATAGCTATTACTATACGCAGCTATTGATTATATTTAGAACATAGAAACAAAGCCATGTGTGATAAAAAGGAATTTTACACACAAGAGATTGGAACTTTCTTGATATATGCAGGGTTGTAATATATTATTTCCATGCTCTCATTATTTATACTACTCCTTTTCAACAAAGATATCCAGAGATTCTTTTGGCTTTGAATTTTTTTCTTTAGAATGTTGTAAATGTATGTTTTCAGCTTTAACCGCGATCGGACGAGCATAAAACAGCATTTGGCTCCATTAAAAGATCTTATATGTTAGTACTTCATCTATCTTCTTTCGTACATTCCAGGAAAGGGCAATTCCATGTTTTCTGAGTGTATGTTTATGACCTGAGTGAACAAGAAGGTTTTGCATAGGTGATTTACGATGCTCTTTTCCAGGCGTTTTACTGTAAGAGAAAAGTAGTTTTACTTTACTTATTTATTTTCTTTGAGAATTTTATGAGAGAACGGTCACATTTACAGCGAAAAGAACTGTTCGGAATTTGAAAGTGCTCTATATATTCCACGTTTGGGACTACATGAAGATGATAAAACTGCGTATCTTCTTGAAAGAATAATAGAAATTTTAATTCAATGCTTTGAAGCAAAGAATGAACATAGACGTAAAATGTATGGCCATGAAACTGTTCAAGATAGGAACTGGTGCAACTGGTTTTTATATTACAAGCTATGGTATATTTGTTGATTAAAAACATATCTGTTTACTTTTTTATATATACGTTTCTTTCTACATGATTGTATGCCAGTCATGAATTTATAATTTCAGTTTAAATTTCTTTACTTGAGTTATCTAATATAATTCTTGCAAGTGGCAATAAAAATGTTAATTTCAAAGACATATTAGAATTCTTTAATGTATATAGAAATTATTGGAGGTGCCAAGAGCAACAAGAATCAGCATAATATTCATAAATTTGCAGGATTAGTTTTAAAGGTTTAAATATAGAACATACTTCTTCAGCTGTAATTGACACAGGAGAAGACTGTGCTCAGGCCTTTATCCAGGTTTTCTGTCATTGTTGTTTGTTATGAGTATTATTATAATGAATACATCACTGAGCTATATCAATCATGCTATACTGAGAAGAAGGTTCTATATTTAAACCTTCAAAACTAGTCCTGCAAATTTATAAATACGACTGTGGTTTTTGTTGTCTTAGCACCTCCAATAATCGTTATTTGGAGCATTATTTTAACTCAGATTTATACAGAAATGTTTAACTTCTGTATGAAACAATGTACTTTTTGTACTTTTTTAAATAAATTCTCTAGCTCCATTTCTGTATAGTTTCCGGAAAGCGGAAAGATCTAGTTGATTACAGTGGTTATTTAATTATTCGGCTGTGCTTTTAATATTCATAAAAAATTATTTATGTACTATTAATTCTTTAAAAAATGTTAGTTAAATGTTTAAATGTTCTGTATTAGTTCTTTAAACGAAACATATTTTATTGAAAACGCATAAAAATGCACTTAAATAATAAATAATCTCTTCGTCTCATAAAGAACTGTTAATTGTCGATGTGTAAAATCTCAGCAGAATTTATAGTAGTATAATCAAAGACTTCTGTTGTTGGATATAACTCTTTTATTCAATCTAATCGCAGACTCCTGATGTTGAAACTCATTTAAGTCATGTAGTATCTTAAAGACGTCACTCACACTGCAAAACAGTACGTCATCATCATCAAGTACACCGAGATCTCTAGTATTCTACCACCAATTGCACATACGCAGCTGGAACACCAGCCGCTTAAAACGACTGCAGTTTCATGGGCATTAATTAAAAATTACTGTTTTCAATAGGCGACACTTTTCATACCGATGATGTTAAACTAAATGTACATAACACGGAAACATTTTATTCACAACTAAGCTAAACTATGCATTGAAATTCAATATATATGGATATAAAGGAAATTCAATGCTTTTATAACAATTAACGTGTCACGGAATTTTTGATTGTTACATTTATTTTTAGCAAGTTCATGTTGATAAAATAGAGAACTACTTTAAGATGCAACAAAAACCTCTAATTTTAGATTTAATGCTGGAATTAACAGCAAAATAATCTTTATATAGAACAAAAGCTTTACAAATACACGCGAAATACCCTTTGTTAGTTGTAGAGGAAAGTTAACTGTAAATTTCATGCTTGAAATAAAAATACAGTTCACATTTCCTCTCGATAAAAAGAAGTAACAGAGAATCTGAGTAAGAGAAATTTTAACTGCTCTTAATATTTTTATATATTTCGCGATTCTGAGTGTTTTTTCATTATAATGAAGCAATGCCACTCATGTTATCCAACATGAAACAAAAGGTTAACATACCACAGAAATATATATTTCAGTTTTTCTGTTGGTAAAAATTATTTGCTTATTAATATTGAGTCTATAATATTAATCTCGAGTTTTATTCAAAGATAGAAATCGTTAATTGGAGCTGATATTTAAAAAATTTCGAGAATTACAGCTAAACACGATACTTCAAAAAGCAACACAGAAAAAAGCACCTTACTGAAAAGATTCCACGTGTCTTTCTGAAAACCCCAAATTTAAAATTTCATTCATACCTATTGATAGATTTTAGATTAGATGTATGTACTCTTCGGACGCATATACTTCATGTATATGTTGATTAACTTAAATCCTTTTAGGATATATTTATTCATCTTAACTGTACAAGTTGAGGAACTTCGGGTGCTAGGCATAATGGAAAAGATGAACTCAAGCGAAATATATATATATGTGTGTGTGTATAAGTATATAGTAAATTAGGTACTTGATAGTAATTCTGTTTTTTTCGTATGTATTGACAGAGCACTGTAACAGACCTGGAAGAGGTCTAAACAATATCCACACAAATTTAAGAAATAATAAATTAAACTGATGCTATAGCATAATTTCTTGTTAACTCTTAATAAATTAAGAATATACTGTAACATACCTCTGTGTTAGTCAGAATTTTGCAAATGCAGATAAGCATTTCCAGAACGTAAAATGACGTTTCATAAAGGTAATAATACATTAATGTGTTATTAACGGCTTCACGATTCTCTGGAAACTATTAAGAATTCAGATGCACTAAATAAAGTTTAGAAACATCAGTTCCATATTTGATATGATAATTTTTTTTTTTTTTTTTTTTGTAAAGAAAATTATTTTATCTTTAAATTATATTTTATTCTTTTGTATTTTCTTTGAAGAAGTTACGGGAGCTGTTACATGGGAATTTTAAATGAAAAACATATTCTGCCACTTTTATAAAAAAACCAATTATTTCCCTTTTTTCAGTCTGAGCAAAAATGAGTTCACAGTTTTTAAATCTTTAAGAAATGCCCCCATTAAAAGAGTACATAAATCGCAAGTTCCGTTTCTTCAAAAGATCCAGGATTTAAAAAGCACCTTTCCTAATGCCCTTTGGACCGCCTGCAGGCGTTTAACTGTTGCGTTTAAGTTTTGAAACGAAAAAGAAAAAATATTTTATTGTAGCTACTCACGCACACTTATGGTATGCTTAGTAGCTCCCTGTTTTAAAAAAGCTTTTATTTCCTGAATAGTAATTTTAATAAAAGAGAAAATTAAAAACATAAAAAATAATATATATTTTAGGAATTGTATAATAGTTTTTAGCTGAAAATTAAATTGGAATATTTATTAATGTAACTACAATAGGATTTACCTCTAATTTAGTTAGTCTCCACTTTTCTTAAGTTTGGTTTTTCTAAAACACGTGATATGCTTTTCTCTTATTTTCATTTTCTGATAAGATTTCAGCGCATCCTTTATCACCAACTGAAAGATGAATATTTATTTATATTTTTAAAATATTGTATTCATATAATCAATTTTAAATACGCAATGTAAGGAGCATTATTTCTATACACTATACTGATTATACACTAACATACACCGTTATACACTGACACTGATTATTGTTCTGACAGGAAAAACTAAATTTATTGTTTCGATTTAAATCCTTTTGTTGAATTTTATGTTAACACTGCATATGTTGAAACCGACTACTAACTAATTCCTGTATGTTGTCCATGTTTTTATGTAATAATAAGAATATATTCTTTAGAAATGACAAACATTTTATATTCACAGTTTCCAAATCTAATATGAGACATGTAATAAATATATAGTGGTATCTAGAGTGGTTTGAACTGTAATAGCAGCAGCTCCTAATAAGCTGCAAATAACCTTTTTATTAAAACTTCGAAATTTGGCAAAACGCATGACTTGTGCTGGCAGTTAAATTTCCGCTACTCCCGGGATATCTTCTAACATAATGTTTGGATTTACGTCTGAAACAGTTGCACAAGATTACAATTTCAAACGACAATTTACACAATTTCAAACGATCTAACTAAATGTTGGCTCACATTCTACACATATTATCTAACTTCTGCAAACAAAATTGCTAATTTCAGATAAATAGCCTAGTAGCGCAGGGAGAAAGAAAGGTATCAGAGTATCACTGCGATTGCTGCTACCAAAGCTCTGTATTTAAAACTTTCAAAAACATCGGACTTAAACTCGTTTTCATCCTGATGACAGCTTACGAAAAGGAGAAGTGGTAGTATAGATTTAAATGATAAGAAAATAGGTTAAGTGACATAATAAAAAAACCTGAAAGCTTTCAGAATTTATATTACGCCCAAAGAGGCGTTTTTAACGCTTTGTGGGTTACGTTTATTTATTAAATATCATGTTCTTCGCACTTAAACCATATAAAATCCAATTCAACAGCAATGTCACAAAAAATTATAAACAGCATATCTTTAAATTTCCTATTAACAGTCTCACGCGCTGGAAATAAAAATGCTGTTTTTCCTTACAGTATTGCCATTGCTCGCTTTGAAATCGTTGCGTTTGTTAATAAAAATTCGTTAAAGTTTTACAAAATGTGAAATAGATAATAAGCCTAATTCGAAATTCAAAATTCGGGCTTTCAGGTGACCATTACGTTATTCAAAATTTTATGGCTCAACGTACCGTCGTTTTTGACAATGCGAGAAACATATCTACATTCATGCACATTTTTCTTTATTTAATTTATTTTAAAATAATTGAGGGCGATAATATTTGGTGGCAAGAATTTTAAAAGTGATTCAGCCTAAGACTAATAGGTATGAGAAGAAATGAGACTAATAGCTCAACTAACGCTCCTTTAGGCTAACAAGTAGAAAGCAATAACTGTTTGCATGTGACACATTTTAATGAAAATAGGCACAATATATTTTTTATATTTTCCTTCTACAAAGAATTTATAATTAATAAATTGCTTTTCATTCAATTTGGAATCTTGAGAAGCTACACTTTGCAGTATACAAATCTGAAATCAAGTGATTTAATCCAGTTTTTCTTAAGGAAGCAAAGTCAAAAAATGCTCAATCGCTGGGATCCTAAAATCTTCTTATATGCTAGGTAAAATTTTTAAATTTTATTAGTTCTACGAAATGAAAATTAAGACTCATATTTATATATTCATTTTTGTGTTACGTAACCGGTATCCTTCAGGAATTCATTCAACGATTTACTTGCTTGTTTAGTTTTAGCAATATCAGCATATCTCATGATCAAAACTATCTCATTCTGAAAGTTCACCCTCATTTTTATTTTATAATTACTTGTATTTACTATCAAAATTAATAAACACTTAAGTCAAATCTATAGCTTGTCTACGGCCACCACTTCCACAGTGTTTACACGTGAAATTTAGAAACATCTTATAAATATAGAGTACCTATATATGTATAAATGTATTTTGCAATTGATTCTAAAGAAAGATGATTCATTACAATAGTGGACTATAATTAATCATTATATGAATCATGGCAGCTTACAGGCTAGATATTTTTGAATCACCTGGAAATAAAACATGAGATTTTTATAATCGATGATTAAAATTATAAGTTTACGCTTTACTCGCTGTTACTCTTGAAATCATCCTATTTATCAATGGAAATTCATTTAGTTCCTAGAAACATATATCGGGATTGTTCATATAATATTTGCTGTATTTCATATTCGACGGGTATGTCATCTCTGTTATAATGAGCTACGTTTATGCATACAGATAATATTCCTCTTGATTTCAAATCAAAGCACTGAATTTCTCGCCACGATTATTCCGTTTCTGTCTCGTACGCATTTGCAATTCCAACCAGAATAATAAATGCAAAGACCTTTCAATACGTAAGAGAACCTAACTTTCACAAATAATCTGCTAATTTTCAACCGTTGCTGAACGTGTATGCAGTAAATAAGATAAAGCTTCATTAATCTTAAAATTCCATAGATTATTTCAGGCAGTATCATGAGATTCGGTCCACGCTTAAAATTTGTCTCTCCGTTTGCATAAATGCAACACGGATAGGAGGCTTTTCTAAATTTAATTTGTTTGACATTCGAGAGTTTTTTGACTAAGTCTATAAACGAAAGTTTATGTAGTCATTTTGTATCTTAAAGCTTAAACCTTTATAAATAATTCTAATTCACAATTATGTTAAATGTGAAACATATTAAATAAAATTTTTATTTCAGTATAACTAGCTCTCAAAACGCATGTGCAAACTGTAATACAATTAAAAATCATTTTCAATAATACTTTCTAGTTCGCTCAAATAATAAAGAGCGTAAACCTTTGCTTTCACTGAATTTTTAAATTTGAAAGGAAGTAAGAAATTTTTTCTTATGTTTAGATAGATGGTTTTGAAATTAAAATTCCAAATTAGATTTAATACGTCTGTGATCTCCATTTAATGAAGCGTGGGCTAAGAAAGAGTCACGCAGTATAATTAAATGTGAGCTGCAAATAGCTATATAATACATAAAAGGAATTTACTCTCTTAAACTTATTTAATTATTTGTTATTAATTAAATAAAGACGCTAGTTGCGAAATTCAAATAGTTAAATAAACTTCTTTAAGTAAGTAAGAGAATTAACCTATGCGTTGCATAAAAATAAACAATAAACTCGATATTAGACGATCCAAAACAGTTATTCTGTTCAGAAATATTTAATTCATGAAGGCTAGAAATTTCTGTTTTAATTGTATAAGGCGTGTTACAAATTACATAAGTTTCACTGATAGGACGAAAGTGGTGCAAACTATTAAGTATATTGCTTTTAAAATGTTGGTTTAATTCAAAAGGTTGTCGAAATTTACAGTGTTCAATTTTTATGTAAAAAAGTAAATCTAAGTCCTAAAGCTGAGTGGAAACGGCAACATCTCTCACAAATATAAATGACGCTACACAAGTTCATGGATTATGGACTTTCAAATAATTCAGCGTAATAAAATGTAAAGCTAAAATGGAAGAGTAGGTTAAAGCTATTTATAATGTTCAAATTCGCTGAAACAACCTTGTATTTGGCGTACATTTACTAAAAACACTCAATCTATTTCGAGGTCAGCTACAGGTCCCTCCTCATCAGGAGAACAAAATATCTAGAAAGGGAAAGAAACCTCAGTAACGGCTTTTTATACTCTCGGGTAGAACCACGCCCGAGGAGGCAACGCCATCTATCGGAAAAATAATCAACAAGAATTATGTTAATAGAATTTTAAAAGCGCTAGGAAGGACTGGATTAGACTTAAAATTGTTCACTAAACTTGCTAAATCTGTGTGAATATGAAAAGCCTCACAAAGATTTAGCAAATTTAGTACTAACTAATTAAAATATTCAATATTTTCACAGAATAACGTTACATATTTGTTTTATTATCTATTTCGTATTTTTGTAAAGCTTTAATGAATTTTTAATGAACAAACTCAACGATTTGTAAGCGAGTAGTGGCAACATTGTACGGAATAAAACATTTTTATCTTCGGGATGCGAGACTGTGTTTCGAAAATTCTGTAGCTATCCTGCTTTTAAATATATTGTGATTTTGCTTTTGAATTGCATTTTCTGTGACGTAAATGCGAATAACTTGATATTTAATAAATAAAGTCGAATCTTTAGTAATAAAAAGACAAAAAAGTTTTGTAAGCCATCGTAGTAAGAAAACTGAACATTGAGACAATAAACTGAGGAACGACTGAAAAAAATAGAAAACACTGCGTCGAAAATTTGAAACATATGCTGCTACGCTATTGTATATGGCATAAGCGCTAAGAAAATGATCCTTAGCAAGCTTAAAAGACATTAAAAAAACTGGGTTAGCAGAAATGCTTGCAACAGCAGACTGGTAGACTGTGAGCTCAGAGAGAGCGGAAAACAACTTAACAAACTATTTTCTGCGACTGTTAAAATCTGAAACCTTTCAGATTAAAAAGAAATGGGAGGAGGGTTAAAATAACAGTATAAGTTTTCTAATTCTGCTGTCTAAATTAGGCAAATTGTAATACAAATACTAATGATGTAAAGTTATATTAAGAATTATAGTAATGATATATACTGCGTTTCTAAGAATGGCCATCAGCCTTACGGTACTATTTTTACTACCGTTATGCAATATGAAGTATAGAAAATATATACAGGAAGAGCAGAACAAGGTATGTTTCCGATGTCTTACGCTCAAGCGAACGAAAGAATTTTCCGCAAGAGTTAATCTGAATCATGCATAACCAATAAAGAGCCAAGAATACAAGTTTATAAGGATTCCGAACCCTCAATGTAACGTTATGGGTTGTTGAACTCCCTACGGAATTCTTTTTCGAAGGAAACATAAAATGGGTTTGAGAAGCGAATCCGCATTTGAGATATCTTCTGTTAAACTGGTCTAGAGAAAACTGCGGTATATTTTTACCGATTCAGACTTGAACATTGGAACATTTTCGAGGATTAAAATATTTCTTTCCAAGGCCATGTCGTTTCAATTTCAAGTTCAAAAGAGCTTTAGCGTTTTCGAGTCTTTAGGAGCTGTTCAGTATTAAAAGTCCACATAAATTTAAATAGGAAGCTATCAGTTTTTTTATGGTTGAATTTTTCATATTCCCTTTACCTCAACAGTAGATGCTAAGAAATAATAATTTTTCAGAATTATGAATTATAATGATATTAAAAATGAATTTTACTGAATTATTACTTAAACATTCGAAATTGCATATACTAATTTATAAAAACTTTATCCATCAATGTTTATACATTAATGTAAAACACTTTTTTCAATTGTTGCATTTATCGCATAATGTTTTCCCTGAAAATTACCGTGATGTGGTTTAAAAATATCTGGAATTGGTTTTGTTTTTTAAACTAAGTTCATGTTATGAGGTAGTTTTTTTTAAATGTCAAAGGAATTTGATCTATAAGTTTTGAGTTTGTTTACGATTATAAAATATTTAGAAACATTTTCGTCTCTTTTTACCTTAAACAGATAGATTCTACAAAAATTAGATTTGAATTATAGTAATATTTATGCTAATTTTAAATGTCAATTGATTTCAAATACAGACAGGTATTTTTCTATCACTGAATTTTTATTGCAAATAATAAATGTTTATTAATTATATAGTTATTAATGAATGTTAGTGTTAACATTAAGTATTAAATGTTTTCCCTCCAGAGTTAAAAGGCTCGAAAGAAAAAAGAATTCTTTTTATCTGTCCTAACGTACAACATTCTTTGATTCATGAATTTATGCTGTGATTTATTTATTTTTTCCCGAAGAACTCGAACAACACATTGTAATAAGAATAGCTGTATATGTCCTGCCTTTCATTTTTCCCTGATGTGATGCCATAGTTTCCTTTCCCGGATACCAGTCACTGCAGGTATCATATGGCACGTGCCATCTGTTCCGGAAAATTTCGCGCCTGATTTTTTTTCAACCACAAGCTAAGCTTTCTTATTGGTTTTTGTTCTACTCTTTGAGCTGTCCCTTGCAGGTAGATTCTGTCATTATTTCCTGACAGGTCATCTTGGACATTCTTTTTCTACAGAAGTCCAATTTTGTATGAAAATATTCCATCTTTCTTTTCATTTTGCTTCGGCTTTTGCTTATGAGTTTTTTCGCAACAAATGTAACTTGAGGTGAAAAGTAGAATCGTAATAACAAATTCTTATGTAATGGGTTTATGTTTGTCTCGATCGATACTTTCTTCTTTTTTTTATCAAATAAGAAGCAAAATATTTTGGATTTTAAAGTAACACCATTTTTGGGCTTCAAACTGTCAATACAGTAGAAGTCCAGAAATTCGCAATGCTTGGGACCATAGGTTGTGCGGATTTTAGGATCTTGCGGATTTCAGGACAGAAAAGCCAAATCATAATATTCAGACTAATAGTGGAAAATAAATATGGCATATTAGATACATTTACTTAAATTATTATGTACAATAATATGCATTATTACATTACTTTATTATATGCTTTAAATTATTATATATATTTATTATATTATTCATTTATATTAGTGATTACAGGAATAAAGCATTAAGGACATATACAATAGAGACGTGTAAAAATACGGGATACTAATAAAGCATAAATTTTTTTTTTTACTTGTTTCAAACATTTTTCTGATAGAGGTTTTAGGTGTTCCAGAGTGAGTTTTTTTTCTGTAAATTCTACGGGGTTATAATCTCTTGCTCTGTTGTTCTAAATGTTTTAGGTATTTTTCACCATGTTCCAAACCCTCATTAAAAGATATTTTCTCACTCCTATCAAATTCATTATCCGTGTCGGTGTCGGAATCGTTTTCTTGCTGTGGCGACTTCAAAACAGAGCCAATGATTTCATCATCGGTTATCTGATATGCCAGTGTTGGCTCGCTCATCTGAACGCATCATCTATACTAAAAACCTCTTTTGGACTAAAATCTTTTTTCTGCCACTAACACAGAATCATTATTATTCGGTAATTATAACATCATTATTGGATAAATATTTTTCCTTCGGTATTTCATTCTCCATTCTGCGGTTTCTGGAACCTATAAATTCAATGTTTATATTTTGAGAGGCAGTGCGGATTTCAGGAGTTGGCGGATTTCAGGTCGGCGGATTTTTGGTATTTGACTGTACTACATAATCGAAATGTATACAGATAATTAAAACTGCACTGAAACTACAAAACGTTATAACTGTCGACCATATACAAACAAAGCGGCAATTTTATATTTGAACCATTTAAAAGCATTTTTGTAAAATATGAAACATTTTTTGTATTTCAAAAAAGGGATTTTTTGGAACAAGAGGTTTAATATTTGTACTAATTTTTTTTACCAAAATGAATATAAAATATTATAACTTTTAATATCAAAATACA
>KK118027.1:341171-399504 GCA_000611955.2 Stegodyphus mimosarum | reverse complement strand
TTAGTTAGACATTATTAGTTGCTATTAGTTAGATATTAGAGTATAAATTTTGAATTCTATGGGGCAAATTTAAAATTTTATTAATGTCATTTCAACCACATTTCTTGAACACAACATTTATGGAAGGGTTTTAAAATCTAAGCTTATCAAACAACTAGTAAATGTTTATTAAATTAAAGTTTGAAAATTTAGATTTTAGGACGAGGATTGAGATGTGAATCCTTTAGGATTTCAGAAATTATGTTATTTTGATAAAATAATAATAATATTTATTATCAATTAAAAATATAATTGTTGATCTACTCAAATGTTTAGACCTTTAAGCTCGTAATTGGTTTTGTTTCGTATATTAGTATTGCTAAACTATAAAATATTCTTCTTTTGTTTTCAATAGAGGCGCATTTCTTGAGCAAATTGTTCCGGGAATGAAGTTGCCTTTCTTTATTACGTTTCAAGAGTGATCATAAATAATGAAATTGACATTTTATGTTAGAAAAGGTCGAGTATTCTTCATGATCACATACTGTTTAAAAACAAGCAATTATCGATAAAGGAAAATTAAACAAAATCTGGTGGGCACACCACATGACTTCCTTGTACGGACTATTAATTTATACTCATTTTTACTGCCTTTCATTTAAACTTATTTCCTCGAATTTCATTAGAGATATAATTCTCCTTCAATTAATTCAGTTCTCACTTCGCAACAAGGCAAAAATACATAAAAACTCAAGATATCTATATTAAAAATTGAAAGATATAGAAAAATATAAAACACTAACTACAGTTAATACAATTAAAATTTTTTTTTACAATTAAAATTACAGTTTTTACGCAAAAGCATGCAATTCGACCAGCGGGTAAGAAGGCACAATTTTCGGTGCGCAAAACGAAAAGTTTACTTTTGGTCTCACTCGGCAAAAAGACACTGAAGGCTTAGAAACTCACTTAATTTGTTGTGGAAGCTATACTGAGTCAATAGGATAATTTAATAACTTAAATGATAATTCCTGAATGGATTAAGCGTAATTTAATTCGCAATCATAAAAAACGACGTTACTTTGTTGTTGCGAAGCTTAGTTTCTGCAGGTTGACAACAAATCTAGTATTCTGCTAATTTCAAATGTAAAGAAATACGGCTGCTATAGTAAAAAAACATAGGCTCAGCCGTACTTGAACAGATTTTAAATTGTTGATAATTCTACAAATATTGCATTCACATTAACTAAAGGCATAAAAACCTTACCCGGAAGATAAGAACCACATAATTCAATCATTTTAAAGGAAAAAATGCACAATGTACTAACATATAAGAAAACTGAGCTCACTGAGCCGAATAATAGAGTGGGTGTATATATTTATATACATTTGGTGAGGTCGACTGCACCCTAAAAGGGAGATGCACAATTGCATAATATAGCAGTCCTATATACAAAATTTCAACGTTCTGAGAATACTCGTTTTTTAGTTATGTGAAATACGTATATACGTAGGCACGTACGTACAGACGCTACGAAAAAATCTCTTCAGAATCCATTTTAAATCAGTTTTATAATTCGTTTGGGTGTAAAAAGTCCTTTGTTCTGTTCTTAAGTTCAGATGTCACGCAAAAACATCGTTAAATTTAATTCGATAGAGGTCAAAATTGATATTTTCGTTGAAATATGATACCCGAAATTTTTTGCGATTACAATACTTTCTTTTTACTTTGTACAAAGAAGTAATTAAAGATAAAGGCTTAGTTTTATCATCAAATATTTCTCTCCGGTTTTATGATTAAGTTGATTTAACAATTTATTAGGACCTGCAAATAATTCTTTGCTTTCATAGTTGTTTTTCACAGCTGGCATTCGAAAAATTGCTAGATATTTATTCGATTTCTTTCTTTAGCGGGGAAGAACTCACGAATATATTTCCTGGAGGCAAACGCAGATCTAACTTCAACTTTTTCATAGACGAGCTCACCCAAATACTCAGTTCCGCTAAATAATACGAGCCCCAAGACGAAACCAATAAGTTTTCTTTTTCTCTGGCGGATAACCGTTAAGAAAGTTGGGGAAACCAGCATAAAGTTCATTGCAAACTTTCTTGTTTCCTCTCGCTGCACAAACGAGTTATTCGTTTTCTTGCTTGTTTAGTTTTCAGTGATCAATGAAGGTCGACCGCAATACCTTCCGGACTGGTAGAATTTATTGTAGGAGAATCGGTCGCACAAGCGATATTCCTCATAAGGTCAATGACTCAAGACAACGTTCCTGAAAGCAATATCTTTAGCCCGCGGTGACTATAAATTTTTCTGAAATTTTTTAGCCATCGTAGGAGAAGGCATTGAAAACTCAAAGCTACAAGCAAGTATTTCTGCATACTGCAAAATAAATTTAACTCGTATCCTCTATGTCTTTCGGATTTACATTTAGCTATATGTTAAAATTTATAAGTTTTTAACTGCCAAAAAAAATCATTTGCTTTGCCTTTAAATATTGAAATCTCATAGTATGGACACAACATACAAAAGGAAACGATTTTCTTTAACTCATGTACATTAGAAAAGGTGTTAGAAACATCTTTTGTTAATTACACTTGTCAGGACTTTGTGTTCTGTGTATCCGTTTTGGAAGCATTGTAAATTCTGTAAAGGGTTCTTATCCTTACGTTCTAAGTCCTGAACTGGAACAGGGAGCGGAAGGTACGCTATGTTCTGATGTAACTGCTGGGCTGGATAATAACTGCACGTGAAGGGATTTGAAATCCTCTTTTATTCAATCACTATTAAATACAAACCTCCCAATTCGGGAGAGATACAGAACGTAACAGACCACACTTTGGTCGAACTTAACAATCAAATAAATTTAAATAAATTAAAATAGAACTTAAATTAAACTTTGCTTCGCAGAGCAATTCGCGGAAGTTGGCCTCTATCTAAAAGGGTGCGTAGCAAGGTATACTAAATACTACCGCACTTTAATTTATTTTACAATGCAATCACGTAGTAAGCACTATGGCTTATAAATTTAAACTGCTAGCTGGTCAGGCGAACGTT
The DNA here is from genome assembly GCA_000611955.2 of Stegodyphus mimosarum. Lineage (NCBI taxonomy): Eukaryota > Metazoa > Arthropoda > Arachnida > Araneae > Eresidae > Stegodyphus > Stegodyphus mimosarum. The sequence continues at coordinate 396,464 of KK118027.1, read as the reverse complement.
GAGCAGCGTGACCGTGATCTGAGGCAAAGCTCTCACACACCGAGAGGTTTCTACCTCTGGCTTAAATAGTGCTTGGCTGAACTTCAAAAATTAGCATAAGCTAAAAACGCGCGCTTCTTCTGACAGGAAGTTGAAGCAGAGAGGAGATAGAAAAGATTTAAATTAAAATAAACTTGGTTAGTTTAACTAAAACCTTACATACTTCCCGCCAGAATTGCGATAGTTAAACTACTTTGGTCCAAACGGACCATGTTGAAAACTAGCAATTCTAAATAGTCGAAAATTTCACTGTTCTAAACTTAGGCCAACTCTTACAAGGCAATATATGTTTGTGTAAAATACAGACGAAATTTTCTGGAACAACAATCTTCAACATTTTTTTTTTCAAGTCTTATTCTTCAAACAGTCTTACTCCTTCCAGCAAAATCTGGAAGGAAAACAACTTTAGTATGACATAATAACAGAATAATTCTAAGTGGTACAAATCCTTTTTTTTTTTTTCTGTGTAATTTTGCACACACACATTATCATTCAAGCACAATTAAATTCTTCCCCCGTATGCTCTCTCACCGGTGTTGGATGTAAAGCAAACCGCCATTGCGGGTTTTTATGTGTTCGGGGGTGTTCAACTCTTCCACCTACAATCGACTAACATTAGTTAGAACTTGACATACGAGACCTGAAAAAAACGCCCTATAACCAGCTAATCCTAAGGTTCTCACTAGCTTTATGTCTAACACTTTAAGTGTATTTGGTGGAGAGCCTAATTAACACTTGCATTCTAAAATAGTGAATCTTTAACTTTTCATGCATACAAATTCGCAGTTTGCACACAACATTCACATTAATATTGCACTTAACGTGCATTGCTAGCATAATATTATTTGTTACATTTCATAACACATTAACAATTTCACAGCAATCCTGAAATGCAAATAGAAGTTAAATTTCTAAGCTTACAGAAATATAGGTTAAATTTCTAAGCTTACAGCAAGTGCTTCCTATTCCTTTCTCAAGGTACTTTCTTGAAATATCAAATTACATTGAATTAATAGTCTACAGACTAAATCGTGTTTTTCAATTTTCCGAATTTTCATTCTAGACATTTTACAAGTCTTTAGACAAAGCGTCGTACAAAATCATTTAGTTAACATATTCTTTTCAGCAATTCATTGCTTTTACAGAATTAATCTATTTACAAAATTAAGTAATTTTAAATCTTTAAGAATTACAATTTCTTTTAACAAAACATTTTACTTTCCATATGAGAACTTATCGCTCACTTGGCGTAAAAGTCAACCTCGCTTGAGGTAAAATCAGTCCTGCAACTTGCAGTATACTCAAAAATTAACTAAACTTTTGAATACGAAATTGTACTTATCTTATTATGATCGTCCATCCTTTTCTTGGCCCAATCTTTAAAACTTGAGTAAGTTGTGGCCTGGTTCAGTTTCCTCGTTTTTCGTTGTTCTTTCGGAGCCTGCTCGTCTCTTTTTCTTTTGAAATTCCGTCGTTGTATCCTCGGCAATTTCCTTTGTAGAGGAGGTTGCTCCGCTGGACGTTTGGTGGACTGGGCCCTTCTCTCCTGGGCCCTTGCTCGTTGCTTGTCCTGGTTCCTGCTGTATTCGGGAAGTTGATTCTCAGGCTGCAATCGACGTTTCTTGCTTCTCAGGCACCTGTCCGATGATTCCACAGTTCTTTTGGATACATTGGGCTTCCCTTGCCCATTCTGCTTTCTTCTCTTGGTGCGCTCGTAATTCCGTTCGTAGATTTGTTCACCTGCATCGTGAGACTTTCTTTTGAAACCACCTTTTTGGTTCTTATTTCTTTGTTGGGGGGGAGCTTTCTTCTTCTGACATTTCGATGCCGTTGTAGCTGGTTCCTGCTGTTTTTGCTGACGTATATCTTCCTGGCTAGTCGATTGCCTCGGATCCTGAAACGAATCTTTAAATACAGCCATTTTGCTGCGATTATAGAACGGTTTTATTTGGTCCACATTCGCTTTGAGCGTTTGACCATCATTTCTTTTTAATATAACCACTGCCCCCGTAATTTGTTCAATTGTGAACGGGCCTTCAAAACGCGGAAAAAATTTCCCCACCTTTTCCTCTGGGGCATTTGACAAGTTGTGTTTAATCTTCAACACTTCATCTCCCACATTGTACTTGACCTCTCTTCTTTTTAGGTCATAGTACAATTTCTGTTTTCTTTGGGCCATTTCTATATTTTCCGTCGCTTCCCGTATTAACTTTTGTATATCACTCATTTTAAATTCTTCTGCCCTTTCCTGTACAAAGAACAGTTTATCTAGGGGGGTCAAGATCTTTCTTCCTAAGAAGAGTTCAGCGGGTGTTTTTTGTGTAGTATCGTGTTTGGCGGTCCTAAGGGCAAATGCAAATTCATTTATATGGCTATCCCAGGTAGAGTGATAGTTTTTCACATAACTACGAATTATTTTCACTACATTTCTATTCACCCGTTCCGCTATGTTTGACTGCGGACGATACGGGACCATCTTTAGATGACGTATGCCCAGTTTTGCACACATTTCCTCAAACATTTTACTAACAAACTGAGGACCATTGTCTGAAATAACTTTTAGGGGCGCCCCGTATTTTAAAATATACTTATTTAGAATTGAATCTACTACAATTTTTGCAGACGCGCGTTTTAACGGAATTAACTCTAACCATTTGCTAAAATGATCCACTATAACTAAAAGATATCGGCTTTTATTAACTTTACTTCGAGGGTAAGGTCCAAGTAAATCGATGCCTATTATTTGATTTGGGAATTCTGATTTAATACTATTTAGGAACCCGGCCGGGCGGAAATTAACATAATTATTTAATTGACATGTTGGGCACGACTGGACATACGCCCTAGTAAACTTTTGCAGTTCTGGAAAGAAAACTGCCTCGCGAACTCTCTGAACAGTTTTTCTTATACCTAAATGAGCCGAAATGGCACAATCATGCAACTCTTCTAATACATTCAACCTCATGCTAGCTGGGATAACCGGTCTATATTCATGATTCTCATTAGTAGCTTTCGTATAGAATAACAGTCCGTCAATTAATTCGTAATTTTCGGCCCTATTTCTTATCGGCACAATATCCGGATGATTGAAATTCTCAGGGTCGGCCAAATAATTGTATATATTTTTGAACTCCGGATCTTTTTTGAGTTCGGCTATTACTGTTTCACGAGAATCTAATACTTTGGATGTTAACATGGCTATCTTAATTACACTTCCATTTTCATCTAAGTTAATTCTGCTTAAAGCATCTGCCACAACATTTTCTTTTCCCGGCGTATGTTTAATTATTAGGTTATATTCCTGTAATTTGAGAGCCCACCTTATTAATCTGGGTGATAAATTTTTTCCAGAATAGAGTCTAGTGACCGCCGCGTGGTCGGTATATACAGTTACTGGAGAACTTCCAAAGAACACACGAAATTTCTGTACTGATGCTAACACTGCGAGAGTTTCTCTCTCTGTTGCGGAATAGTTTCTTTGGGTTTCATTTAATGTTCGGCTGAAAAAAGCCACGGGCTGACCATTTTGGGAAAGCACTGCACCAATCGCGAAATCTGAAGCGTCCGCTGAAATCTCTAATCCCTTATCCCCTTCTGGAAATTTTAAGACGGGAGCTTGAGTCAATGCGTCTTTCAATTTTTGAAACGCCAAGTTGGCTTCTGCTGACCACGAAAACCTAGCTTTTTTTCTTTTCAACTTTAGCAGTGGCTCAGCTATTTTTGCAAAGTCTTTAATGAAAGCCCGGTAATATGAACACATCCCGAGAAACGACGATAATTTCTTCGCTGTTTTAGGAACAGGATAATTTCTAATGGCTACTATTTTTGACTGATCCGTTTCGATTCCCTTTTGGGAAATTTTAAATCCTAAATAACGTAACTCTTTTGCGGCAAATTTACATTTAGACGCATTTATCTTTAAACCAGCTTCGTTTAACAATGAAAATACTTTTCTTAAATCTTGTAAGTGTTGTTCTAGAGTACTACTCGTAATTATAATATCGTCTAAATATATGAAAGTGCTTTTACCAAGGACTGGTCTTAAGACGATGTCCATACATCTTTGGAACGTTGCCGGCGCGCCGGATAATCCGAACGGCATTCTAAGAAATGCGTACGTACCAGATTTCGTTATGAACGCGGTTTTGTGTACGTCCTCGGGTTTTACCCCAATCTGAAAATAGCCACTCGTGAGATCTAATGTAGTCATGTATTTTGTAGACGAAATATTTCGAATAATTTCTTCAATTATCGGCAACGGATATACAGGATATTTTGTAACTGAATTTAACTTGCGATAATCTATAGCAAAACGCCACCGCTTCGGGTGCGTAATCGGGTAATCATTATTTTTCTTACACAGGACAACGGGGCTAGCATAACTGCTAGAAATTGGCGTGATGATTTTATTCTTTAACATCTCTTTAATATGATGTTCAATTATTTCCTCTTTTGTCCTATCATATCTATATGGCTTTTGCCTAACTGGCTGAGCGTCCCCCGTGTCAATGTCGTGGTTCACCACCTGCGTAAAGCCTGGTACATCACTAAATAAATTCGCAAAGTGACTTACCAGACCTTGGATTTTCTCTTTTTCCTCTGCTTGTAAATGTTCCAAGTCCAGCTGCGGGGGCTTATCATTCTTCGCTTCAATTGGCTTCATATTTAATGTTAGTTCTCCCCCCTTGAAATCAATTTTTGCTTCTGCCAAACTAAAAAAGTCCACACCTAGAATAATACAAGTCTGCAGGTTACGCACAATATAAAACAGGATTCTTACCTGTTCGTTGTTGATACGCACGAACAATGGTACTTTTCCTAAACAGCTACATTTTTCTCCTTGGGCCGCTATGACATCCGTGTCTCTTGCACTAAAAATTCTGTAACGTCGAAAGTGCTTCTTAAAGAATCTTTCCGATACGAAGCTGCTTTGGGCTCCTGTATCCAAGAGGGCTGTCGCCGGTATGTTGTTGATTAGAACTTCAATCTTCGGCAAACTCAAATTCTTAACGACCACGGTGTTTAAATTGATTTTGGAAGGGTTTTGCGCTGCTTCGGACTTCTTCACCTTCCTCGAAGAAATCCCTCTTAGTTTAAATTCTTTTTCTTCTGGTTGCCCTCGGAATCTTTGCTTGTTCTTCTATTAAATTCCCTTCGTTCGCCGCTCGCTTTAGGAGACACATCTTTCTTCGGCCATTGCTTCGCCTTATTCCCGTAACTTTGATTTTGCTTTTGCTGCGGTCTTGGCGAACTCCACTGACTTCTTCGCTCAAATTGGCGTCGTCGTTCGTTGTCGGCTGTTCTTCGGCTTTCAAATTGTACCGCGAGCTCAAATAATCTGTCTAATGTTGTTGGATTTCTTAGTTCGATGAAATCTTGAACTTGGGGCAGTAGCCTAGGAAGTATAACTTGAATAATTTCAGGATCCGGGCGACTTCCATACAAAAGCTTGAAAACTTGAATTTTCCTCAAAATAAAATTAGACAAATCTTCTATTCTTTCTTGGTATCGGCTAAACAGTTCAGCTTCCAATCTGGCTCGATCTCGCACCACGGGAAATGCTTTCACTAGAGAATTCTTGAAATTTTCATACGTGTATGTGGGGCTTCCTGGTTCCCCCAAGAGATTCTTTCCGATGCACTTGAACCAACTTAGCGCTTGGCCCTTCAAAGCGCTGGTAGCAAGAGCGACTTTCTGAAATTCGTGGACTGGATATAGCATGAAGTGGGAGTCTAGCTTTTCCAGGAAATTGATTACGGCTGTCTTGCCGTCAAAACTTGCCGCTGGCTTCATGGCTGCTCGCATGGTTTGTACGATGTAGCCGAATCCTTCTATGCCAGGAGGTGCTATCTCAGGATTCTGGACAGGTACAGCAGGTGTCTCAGGTTCGTCTTCTTGTTGCTGAGGCCATCCTCTTCTTTCTGTGCGGGCGCCATTATCAGGACTTAGCATTCTGTGTGTATTCTTTGAGAACATGGTAAATTCTGTAAAGGGTTCTTATCCTTACGTTCTAAGTCCTGAACTGGAACAGGGAGCGGAAGGTACGCTATGTTCTGATGTAACTGCTGGGCTGGAGAATAACTGCACGTGAAGGGATTTGAAATCCTCTTTTATTCAATCACTATTAAATACAAACCTCCCAATTCGGGAGAGATACAGAACGTAACAGACCACACTTTGGTCGAACTTAACAATCAAATAAATTTAAATAAATTAAAATAGAACTTAAATTAAACTTTGCTTCGCAGAGCAATTCGCGGAAGTTGGCCTCTACCGAAAAGGGTGCGTAGCAAGATATACTAAATACTACCCCACTTTAATTTATTTTACAATGCAATCACGTAGTAAGCACTATGGCTTATAAATTTAAACTGCTAGCTGGTCAGGCGGACGTTGAGCAGCGTGACCGTGATCTGAGGCAAAGCTCTCACACACCGAGAGGTTTCTACCTCTGGCTTAAATAGTGCTTGGCTGAACTTCAAAAATTAGCATAAGCTAAAAACGCGCGCTTCTTCTGACAGGAAGTTGAAGCAGAGAGGAGATAGAAAAGATTTAAATTAAAATAAACTTGGTTAGTTTAACTAAAACCTTACACACTTCTGGCGTTAGGGTTTATAAAAATTATCGGTTAGGTATGTTATATAAAACTGTAAACAGTGTTGATAAATACTTTAATAATTCTGTAATATATCATTAATATGTCTGTAATATATCATCTGTATCTGTAATATATCATTATCTGATAATATCTGTAATATATCATTTATAAATATTGTTTACGAATATGTATAATAAATAATAGTAATTTCATTTCGCTCTGTAAATACTAAACATTTAAAATTCCTTATAAAATATTCATTAAATACAAGTTACTTGTTGATTTACAAGGATATACTACTCCTTGATCTTCGAAATAAAACAAATTTGCGTAGAGAATAATAGAACATATCGCGTGAAAATTAATTTCCTAAAATTTATACGAGTTCCAAAAAAACGAATTATAATAAAATATTTTACATAAAATCCTTTATATTACCTTTTTTTTAAATAAAATACTTTTTTCATAATTCGTCTCCCCCTCCTCCAGGAAAAGAAAGATGTCTCCCAAGAATTTTCCATAATTATTTACAGTTTAGAAAATCTGTGGAATAAAAATTTTAAATCACGTTATTAACAATACAAAATGTTTTGAGTGATGTTACGCGAACCAAAAGCTTTAAAAGAAAAATAAATATTTTGCCAGTTTAGTTTCGTCAATGTGTGTAATTAACAATAGATTTTAAGTAATCTTATCTTAATAAGTAATATTGCTCACTTTCACACCTTTCGGAATTAATTTGCATTTTTTTATTGACCTTCGTTGGCAAAACGTCTTCAAGTTGCCATCCATAGAAATTCGGTCGTTAGAATGTACCTGTTTTAATACTTATTTTTAATTGAACGATGTAATCGGATTGCTAGATGTTTATGTATGGATATTTATGTATTATATGTTTACAATTTGATTTGTAAAAACTGGGAATAGTAGAATTTATTAAAGAAGTACTTAAAAAGAATCTTCAAATTCATCTTCGGCGCCATTTGATTCATTGCCAATAAACAGACAAAAAGGATAAAATTTCTTTATGTATTTGAATAATAAATTTTTAAAAAAAGTGTTTTTAATGTTCTAGGGAGCATTTGTGTTCATTAGAATACCATTTTTAAAATTAAATTTAAAAGAAAACCTTTCAAATGCATTACGGAATTCTTTAGCATTGAGCTGATTTTTAAAGAGATATGGAATCGCAAAATACATGTAATTCTTATCTATTTCTCAACTATGGGAAGACAGAAGGTTGCATAAATTATTACGATAAGCAAAAATCGTTTTTAATTACTACCGTAATTCTTTGTTTATTGTATTTGTATTTAATCATATTTACTACGTCAAGGAAAAATTGGTTTTTATTCCACGTGGCTTCGGGAATCTTTACACTCGTAGCTTAGTTTAACTGAATGCAAACTGTAAAGAGTTTGCGGAGTCTCCAGTGCAAGTGGGTAAAAAATTTATTCCCAGTTTAAATTAAGCGTTGTCTCTAGCGAGTAAAACAACGGCAAGAAAGTTTCATGGGTATGAGAACAGTCACCTGTGCGTGTTATGCAAATAATTAAACCTACGTCTCCCCTTTGTTTAAAAGATTTTCTACTCTTTTGTTGTTTTCAGGTCGATGGAAAAGTAGAGGAAAATGGTAAGCGTGTTAGTACTGAAGGCTGCATTTACGAAAACAATTTCTTGAACCAGAATTTCCTGCTGTAATTTACATTTCGTTTTCCCCCAAATCCTTGAAAATCAAAGCACGGTATATAAATTTAAAGTGACATTGTTAAACAAAAGAATTTTTAGAATCATTGCAATAGTTTTTAATCTAATTATATAATAAATCTATAGTTGTTAAGGTTAAATAGTGAAATATTTAATGCAGTGTATTATTTTGATGAGAGAAAGGAATATTAACAATCTTTCAACAACGCAAAATATCAAATTAAATTCAAGAGTGCATGTTTAAATGCATCCCTTATCAGAGAATTTAACATGTGCTGATATTACTAAAAATTGTATAAATTTTGCATTTACTTAATACATTAGATAAATTCAAGCCACAAAACTGCTAATTGTTTGTTATATATTATGTTTAGTTTTAAAAATGCAATAAAAATTACCAAAAGAATTCATAAAAATATATGATATTAAAATTTTAGATAATTTTGTTGTATTACTTATTTTGATTAATTTTGAATTTTCTTTCTTTTGTAGCTTATATACAAGGGCGAAAGCCTTAATTTCTAAGATGCATTTAATGAGTTAATCTGCATTTCACTCTGTGTTAATAAGAAAATAATAGTTTAGCTTAAATCGCGTGGAATATTTAGCGAGATTGTAAAAATGTTTTCAGCTATTGAATATTTACAAACAGTATTTACTATCAAGTAAGCTGACGTGTTTTATGTTTTTAATTTTTTACATATGACATATAGTTTTCTTTTCCACTGTAAGATAAACAATTTACTCATGGATGTCTTTTGCGTTTTTCATTCCTAATGACTCCAGTCATAAAAGGCCAACATAAAAAATTATAACCGCTTATATAAATTCATGTTCTTCAGTGCTTAAGAAGGCGATGGGTGGTAGTGGAATATATCTCATCGAGGCAATTGAATCCATTTTCTGTTCTTCGCATTATGGAAAACTTTCTTTAATTAATTTAAATTTTCAACGCGTGTACATATATAAGTAATTTTAGTGAAATTATATATGAAATAGCTGCATTTTATTTGCATAATCTAACACGAAAATCTGAAGAGACGATGTTCTGCCGAAACATCTTTTACCGAAACTTTTTACATATCAAACCGAAACTTTTTACATAGAAAGACAAGTCTATCTGGCATTCAGTAAATGGCTATCTCGCTGAATTGGCGAGATATCGCTAAGCTGCCGATAGCTTTGGCGACTAATTTTTGTCGCAAAATTTGGCGAAAAATTGTCAAAAGTTGCCAAATTTGGCCACCATTCGGCGGTATTTTGATCCGCTGCCTGTATAACTGCAATAAGTATTGTAATTGAATAACTGTAATTACTCTATATTTACAACTGTAACGGTATCCGGCCCTTAGATGTAACTTTAACCGAATATATCTTCTATTAATTTCGAGAAATGCAATTTACTAGAGATTTCTTTGCGGTCGGGGAAACTATACAATATCGGAGAGAGCATCTGCCCGCAGTAGTTGATAGTTCACAGCGGAATTCGGAATATTGAGGTATCCGGGAGATCCTCACCGTTTAGAAGCACTAGTTTCGAGTGTAACTATTAATCGTACTCTGTGATAATGTGCGAGTAGTTTTTCGGAAAGTTCTAGAACTAGAACTGTTTCTTTTGATAAAGTAAATGCTATCAAGTTATCATAGGTTCCGTGTGCATTCAATATATTACGAACCCGTACCCACGCGACATACATTTCTTGCAGAATGCAAGCAATGAACAGCTTTAAATGAATGAGCTTCGGAAAAAAGAGAATTTATTATCAGTTCATTCTTCCCTTAAAAGTACATTTCCTTTAAAGTTTGCTACCTGATTTGCCTTTATAGGGAGATTATTATATAGGAAGACCGTTTTGCATAAATCGCTAAAACAAAATATCCTGTATAACAATGCAATTTTCAGTACCATGTTCTACAGAAATACCGCTGACATCATGCAACTAACAAGATAGTTAAGACGAGGTTCTTTCTTTTGTTACTGGAACCTTGAAAATAAGCTTTCACCACTCTGCTTAAATAATAATAAAAAAGGGTATTTCCTTTTCTTCTTTACTCTCTGACATTGGAAAGTGTCCCGAGAAAGAGAATACGGATAGGGGACAAAATGTCCTCTCAGGCGTGACTTTAGAAAGGAATCTTAAGGAAGAAGATGTAGCAAACGCGACCTGGACCACTGAGGCGTCATGTCTCCGCTTCCTTTTCACCATCTCCTGGGGGCAGTTCCCGAAAGCACTCCTCGTCTTCCCAACGTGAATTCTCGTTCGCTTTCTTATACTGGTAAGGCGTTACGCGGTTATAGAAGGATGAATTTTATTGTTGGAATCGATACCTTGATGCAGGGAGAAATCTCTTATTCGAATCAAGTGTCACGGATAGAGAAATAATCCTTCCTTTCTCAAAGGAGTGCATTTGATTATTGAACCTTAAGAGTTCGAGATATTTGCGAACGGTTCAACTGATATGAGGGAGTCATCAGTTAAATTACTTTTAGCGTTTCAGTCCATTAATTTTATATTGCAATAAATCTATGAATCAAAATCTATTTGTTTGGCATATTTATCAGCATCAGATACATCTGTGATAAAATGTATTATTGAAAGAGTATTTACGTCCTGTAAATAGATAATCAAATATAAGTTCATTTGACTATTTTCTTATGAATCCCTTTAAACAGTTAGAAATTTGGATCTTAATTACGGATTAATGATTTTAATATACTGTATATAAAAACTAATCAGATTGTATTCGCTGTAAAATCTATGAGCTGTTAGATTTATTACAAGCATAAAATTTATTTATTTAAATCATAATAAAATTGCTTCAGAAATACCTATGTAAGCTGTCTGTATGAAATCTGTAAATTTAAAGTGCGATTTTAGCATTTCATGTACAAAAGAAAAATATTCTCATGAACGAAATAAATAATTTATTAGTACAGACTGGTTTTTAATTACATATCCTTAAAATTTAATTTATTAGCCCAAAGGAGTGTTAGCTGAGAAGGGCTATGAATTTCGTTTTGGCATTTTGCGTCTATTCACTATCAACGGCGAACCACTTTCGAAATTGTTGCTACCAAATATTATCACCTTGTATTATATTTAAAGAAATTAAATAAGGAAGATTCTGCGTAAATATATGTATGTTTCTGGCATTGAGATAAAACAACGGTTCCTACAGCCATCTGATTTTTAATAACGTACATCTCCACCCGAATATGGGCATCTGGAAGCCCAAATTTGAAATTTCCAATGCGTTTATTATCTATTGTATATTTTGTAAAGCATTTATGATTTTTGATTAAGAAACTCAAAGATTTCAAAGCGAGCAATGGGAACACTGCACTGGAAAAAAACATTTTTATCTCAGGCGCGTGAAACTGTGTATTGGAAATTCTAAAGATATGCACTTTTAAACATTTTGCGACAGTGCTGCTGGATTTAATTTTATGGTTTAAGTGCAAAGAACTTGATATTTAATAAATAAATGTAACACACAAAGCGTTAAATAAAAGCCCCTTTGGGCTAATATAAAATCTGAAAGCTTTCAGAGTTTTTTGGTTTGTTTTTCTCTTGAAGATTATACTAAATATATAATCATTTAAATTGGGCGTACACTATTATATTTAAAGCTGTTTTCCAGCAAACAGAAGACCAGTTTGTGGATTTTTATTATAAATACTTAATATGAATTATAAGGTGTAAGAATAAAATTGACAGTTTAGATTTTGAAATAGCAGAGAAGAAAAATATTTCTGAATTGAAATAAACCTACATTCCTGGATACTGAATGATTTATCAAGTAATTTGATAATAAACCTTCATTTCTTTAATAGATTAATTTTACTCCCATCTGATGTGTCAAAGATATTCATATAATTTAACATTTTAACGTTACATCATGTATGTACGTTTTTATTCAGTTCCTTAGCAAAATTTAAAACCCGTGTAGTACTTTTACTTAACTCTTGTATAATGCTTAGGTGTCCTTTAATCTAACTAAGACGTTTTAAAAAATGAAAATTTTCTAATTGATTATTTTCATAAAATTCATATAGTAAAATTTTTACTGTAGTAAAACAAACTGCTTCAGTAAACTTTGTGCCATAATATTGCAGAAAATAATTTCTTAATTTAATATTTTTAGAGACACTTATATCACAAATATCTGCAAAAAATATTAACCAGAAAATTTCAACAAAATTCGTCATACTAATTTTATTGTTATTATTATTTTGGATTGTGATAAAGTATACAAGGGCTATTTGTCTAAATGGAGGGTTATCTTGTTTAGTGTGGTTTTAAGCGAAGCTGACAGATCATAAAAGATTTCAATTTAAGCTTCTGAATAAATTTTATAATTTCTGTTAGATTATTAGTTTCTTCATTGAGATGAAATGTTTACTTTAATTAGGTCACAACTTAGATCTGAAATTTTATTCATGACCATCGGAGTGAGTTATAATTTAAACCTCATAGCATTTGTTTCAAATCGAAATCGAGCGTAAGATTTCTTGATTTATTCATATGAGAGAAAGGAATGCCAATTAATGTGTAACATCTCAACTTTCATATTCTAAGTTTATTCCGTTCATTGCTTTGGAATTTCTGGCAACTTTAAAAACAGTGAAAAATTCATCTCTTTCCAGAATATTTATGTGTAAATTCAAAGTAAAGAGTCTCACTTTTATAACTGCCATTAATGATGCTAAGTAGATAAAAGTATATAAAGTATAATTTCAATATGTTTAATGAATTAATATAAAGAATAGGATAGGATATGATAGCATTAGGATATAATATAAAGTCCATATTTATTTATTAATTTTGTTTTCACTGTGAGTTTTTAAAAGTGATAATTGCAAATGTTTTCAAAATTTAGAATGTATATATTTAAACCATAAAAAATTATACTTGAAAGCTTCAGTGCCTCAAAATAAGGGACACGTTAAGAAAATACTTTTTACTTTTGGTATCTTCAGAGAAACTTGAAGTTTCTGTTAATTGCGTATGAAATATCTTTCCCCTGTACGTTTGCATGAGGACATCAAAATGAACATGGAAAAAAATCTGATTTTCAATAAAATATTTATTTTTCATTTCAACTGAACTTAATTTTTAGTTTCATACAATGACCTTAAATTTTCAGTTACTTAAACATTTGATTTGAAATGTTAATAGACGTTTTTAGTCAACTGTAAGCTTTTTCTAATCGAGTAAAGCCAATTTTGTTCTATTTCTTCTTTAGGAAATTATGTCCAAGAATGTAAAAATTTTAAATTAAGTTTTTACGCGTTACTAGTCTGTTTACATTTCAAATGAAAACATACTATTTTTTCTTTACAAAAGAATATTTTTCATGTTCTCTTCTTCTTCAAAATTTCCTTTTTGAACGTTTCTTCAGGTAAAATGTAATATTTTGTTTTCTCTGTTACATATTCGGCTTCAGATCTCTTTTGTAATAATTAATTTTTAATACATGCATCCTGTTTAAATAACACATATAATTATATCCAGCCGAGTTGATTTTTTCAGGCCTTAATATAAACAAAGTTTAATAATAATTTATTACCCAAACCCTTTTGATAGATATTTTCTAGAATATATTTAAAATTTCTTATTATGAGTTTTTTACAAATAAAAAAACTACTTAAATTACGTTTTCTTCTTGTGCAGGCGATACCTTTTTAAAAATAAATTAATAGAATTTTATTCTTTAATGAATGGTATGTGAAAGTAATTAAAAAGATGTTTTTAATCTAAAATGTTTACATTTTAATAATTTCTTTGAGCTAGAGTCTTAGCGACTTAGAATCAATAAAAATTGTATCTTAATGGTATAGATATTATTAATCTTAAAAAAATTTAAATAAAAGTACTTTGAAATTAAGGTAATTATAAAAGTATCCTCTCAATATTTTTAGAGCTGACAATTGTTTGAAGTTTGCGCATCATCGTTTTTTCGGTTGGTATTTAATCCAAAGGAATGTTAGTAGACTTTTAATGTCTTTTACTAAATGTTATCTAAAGAGAGAGAAAAGCTAGGTAAACATTAGTGATAGAGTGATAAATATGTGGACATTGGTAAATATATATAAGAATAAAATTTAGCTTATAGCATCCGTGTGTTAACAGTAACATGTGATGTAAGTACGGATCAATGTAAGAAAGCTTTGAAAGAAAATATGGCAGCTTAACTTGGGAAAAACATAAACGTCAAAGGATTATTTCAAAGTGAAAAGAAGGTACTGTATGGTTTTAAGTAGATTAGAATATAATCTTAGATCAGATGTCTTTACCTGCGAGTATAATTTCTACTCTGAGTTTGAAAACACTAGTTTTGCAGTACCCCAACTGTTGTGCTCTTTTTTTGAAATCTTTCGCAATCTTTATAATGTTTGGTCATATAGACGGAGTTTACATATTTTTAAAACGATTTCGATAAAGAATGGAAAAACAAATTTCTGGTGATATCTCATTAATAATTTCTGCTACTTTTAAATATATTATTCTTTCAAAATGTCGCATGAAATGCGGTGTATTGAAAGATACGATTTTGCGCTTTACGAAGAGAAATATTTCTATTCCATAATTTAGAAACGTTGTGAAATGCATTATATTAATATTTCAATGCAAAATAAGCAGCATTTATTGGGTAAAAGGGAACTAGTTGAAGGGTAAAAATGTTCAATCATTACTTCTACATGGAAATAGACTCCAAGCGAATACTCAAAAACGGTACGTATTGTTTCTAATGTTTCTAAAGTTCATTGACAACACGAGACAAATGAGCCAAGATTTATAACTCAAAAAGTCTAAATCACATAATGTTTGCCAATTTTTGTTGAGGCATGTGGATCAACGCAGAACAGTTTCTACAAACCTGTATGAAGACCATTTAGCTGGGGATAATGGAGATGTATTGTCAGCGTTGATGGAACATGGTTTATCTAAATATCTGCAATAAGTAAATGTCCATTTATTATTTAAAACGATAAATGTCCAATTCTGAATCCATCAATATAAAGAAAGTTTCAACAAAGGATTTATCATTATCGTAGAATTCTTTTACAATCGGAAATTAAAAATAAGAATTGTGAAAAAATACTTTAAAATCAGCCCAGCGTATTACTAAGAGAAAGGTTTAGCCCTGATATTTACGGAATAAACAAGAGAGCTATCTACCTAAAGGGAGGGATGCCTTTTGTGGAAGACTTTGTATGCGAAACTGGCTCGTATTCACGTTATCCCTGGGGTAACGTAATATATTGTTAGATGTCATAAAATGTACGCGATGTAAAAGACTGTTTAGTGAGTTATCACGAAGTCTTTTAAAGTACGAAAAAGTCAGGAGAAGGGTGTAAAGAACCCTTTATTAACTTGAATAAAGTTTAACAGGCGACACCAACTCGTGCTTACAAAAGCCAACACTTTGGGCTTAAATGAAAAGATAGGGAATAACTTAAAATTGACGGAAATACGTATAGACTAACGGCTTCACAGTTTAACTATCGCTAAAGCTGGCTCTTACTCAAAATCAGCATAAACAAGCCTAATGGGAAGAATAACTCAACGCCTCAGAGTTTTTATCACTAGAGAATCAAAGTTAGTAACGTGGCCTTCAAGAAAAAAGAACACGCTCTGATTTCATCCTCCGAAACTTTTCTTTAAAAATATTCTACTTTCTGCCTAATTTCAATATCACGTGTGCTGGAAATTTTCATTATAACAGGGAAATGAAATGAGGTCGATAGAAAATGCACTTTTATTTAAAATAGCTTGTTTGAAATTAAATGGTACTCTACAAGGGAAAAGATTGCGAAAAGTAATCGCGCAACCAGCTCATCAGCCTGAGTCTGAACCCAGGATGAACTACCAGCATTCAGCAGTCTTCAACCACTCAGCCACTGATGACGCCATTTAGGCCTACATTAAAGTTTATGTATGCATACATTTTAATGTAGTTTTTATTAAGTGACAATGTTCGAAGTATATTAAGTAGTAATTAAAAAGCAATGTTAGAAACCAACTAAGCAAAGGAGGGAGATTATGCTTTGATTATACATACAAAAGATACGGTTTAAGAACTGAATCCTTGATGACTTCTTTTCCAACAATATTGGTTACGGTATACATTTATTTGTAACTTTAAATTATTATAATTTATTCTTCTGCTTATTTATACACATGTTTATGTGTAAAATCACACGTATCTATGCATACAGATAGGAAAACAGAAAGTTTTAAATCAACTACGCTTAATAAAATGTGTGCAATACTAGTTTCTGCACGAATTTGACTTTTAAATAACAACAAGTCAACTATCTTTCTAGGATAGAATACAAACGATGAAGAGCATAAAACTTCAAAAGAAAAAAAGAACATGGGAGGAAGATGTTGAAAAGAGTAAAAGGAGAACTGAGTTGAGGCCAAAAAAATAAATGATGATGCGAATCTCGTATCCCTCTTATATTGTTACCCATCCCCTCTTATACTTTCATCTTGCTTCCACGCTGCATCTAACTTTAGAAGTCAATTTTAAAAAAGCAGTTTTCTTTAGATTTGATAAGAATTTTTCTTACTTTTATTTTCATTTTAGCGGTATAAATTATTTTTATTTTCTTTTGAAAATAGACGAGGCAAAGAATTTGGGAAGAAGAGTATGAAAGGGATGACAGTCAATAACTTTGTTTTCCCCAACTTTGACTTCTCGTGAAAGTAATTGCACTGAAATGTGATCTTTGCTTCTCACTAAGAAGTTTATTATTTGCAGAATGCTCCGCTCAGTTTGCAAGGAATGGTTTCATTAACTTTTCTCATTCACTCAAGGAGAACTCAGTCAAGAAGAAAACACATATTTCCCAAAATGGTCAAAATGCTCAAATTTCGGCAATAACTAAATTTCAGCATCAAATATGTTAATTAGTGTAAAAAACAGAGAATATTATGCATAATAAGAAACTGTATGACACTAGAATAAATGACAAGTAAGTAGTACTTCCATACTGCGTTTATCTAATAAAGAAAGTAATATAGCACAATAACAAAAGTACTTGAAACTGTGTCTCCCCTTCGTTCTGAAACAGAAGTTGGGTAATGTACATTTTCTTCTTCAGGAAAATAAAACTGTAAAGTAGTTAACAAAATCCTAGAAGTTTCTGACGTTTCGGTTCATTTTAACTACTCTGAACCGAAACCCAGTCACATGTGGTCACATGTGGTGTCAGAAACCCGGTCACATGTGGTTATATTATGAAATAATATAAAATAAACTTAAAAATCTTCCTCCCTTAAACCTATTTCTACGCAACAAAAAGAGCCAGCAAATGACAGTAACGAAACGAAAAAAAGAAGAACTCCAGTTGATTTTAATACATGAGAAGCGACTTGAACAATAAAATGAGTAAATGTATGACATTAAGTAAAACAATGAGCAGCAACAGAATAAAAAAAATAGGAATACAATTGGAACAAAGTAATTATCGTCTCTGTGTTCTCGGTTGGACTATTTTTGTCATACGTTCTTCTTATGTAATCTTAATCATACATAAGGAATACAGAAATTTAACATGCATAAGATCATGTTCCCGTGCAGATTGTAGGATACATGTATCTACTAAAATATTAGACAACATTATCGAGCTTCTAAGGTCACGTACCCATGCAGATTGCAGGATACATGCTATCTACTAAAATATTAGGCAACACATATCGCGTTTCTATAGTTGTAGAGTTTATGAAAATATTAAATTCTTTTTAAAACGTTAATCCTTTTTTATTTAAATTCAGCCTCCCAGATGCTATAGTGGTTTGGGAAGCCGACTGTAATACCAAAGGGCCCGAGTTTGAATTCCGAAGAAGGGATGGTTGTAGCTGTCCGTCCCTTCATAGGAAGCAAGGGTGGCCCTCCAAAGTGACCACCACTTCTGGCCTAATGGCTAGGCCGAAGTCAGCTAAGGGCCCGCCATTGGAAAAAAAATATATTTAAATTCTGAAAACGGTTGTAGTATCACAATTAATAATTCGTTATATATGCATGTGTTATTTTAAAATAAATGTAAAGTTTTTGTATTGTTTTCGGCATTTACTTCGGACCATCTGATTTCAATCCATAATAATCAAATCTGCTTAGAACTTAATAATACTGAAATGAGAATGAAACTTGCTTGCAAGTTAAATTGATGATTTGCAATTTTGTAAGTTTAAATTTGAATCTAAAATGTTCAGTGCCTGAAATAAATTTAAAAACTCGTATACATGAATTTCATATTTACAGATTTAAAGTTACTATAATGATAGATATTGCAAAAGGTCAAGGTTATTTTGACCAGATGGAAGATTGCTTTATTGTAGAAAGAAACCAAGTAGGAATACAGTTTACAGCGTGATTCATGTAAACATTTCATAAATATTAATATATATAATCACAAAGCATTCAATTAATTTCCTTTCCGGCTGTATAATTTTCATGGTAAAAATTACATTCTGTTTCATTTTTTCCTAACGCTGTGATAAAAGATTTTTTTTATATACGGATTTGCAAAATCTGCAGGAGCTTATACGGTATTTCTCCCGCCGTTTTAGCATGCCTTCGTGATGTAGTGGAGTGTTCGGCGCGTATTCGAGAGGTCCGTCTTTCGAGACCCGGTGAGGGCGTTGCTCATTTTCCATCTCTCCTGCTTCTAAATAATCTAATGTCTCTACAGTGGCGCCCAAACAAAAAAACGTAATGAATGATGATTCTCCATCGCCAGGATTTGGCGATTGGGTCCCCTAATCCCCAGTCGCCCTTTAAAAGGGGGAGTATATAAGTTATTTCTACTGCCTTCTTAGCATGCCTTCGTGGTGTAGTGGTCAGCACGCTCGGCGTGTATTCGAGAGGTCCGTGGTTCGAGTCCCGACGAGGGCATTGCTCATTCTTCATCTCTCCTGGTTCTAAATAACCTAATGTCTCTACAGGCTGTATCTTGTACTAAAAATAAAAATGCGTTACTGAAATTATATGAATACTGGTGCTTTAAATATGGCTTTTTAAACTGTTACATTCTGATAGTGGGATATGTTCACAT
Source organism: Stegodyphus mimosarum (assembly GCA_000611955.2). Classification (NCBI taxonomy): domain Eukaryota; kingdom Metazoa; phylum Arthropoda; class Arachnida; order Araneae; family Eresidae; genus Stegodyphus; species Stegodyphus mimosarum. Next base: position 377,052 of record KK118027.1, on the reverse strand, counting down.
TTTAACTAAATTAAATTCTTGTCGAATTAAGAGTTTTCAAATTTCTCAGGCCGCGCGTGCTTCCACGTATTAAGAATTTAAAATATCCTGTTATATTTCTTTTGGTTGTTTTAAAAATTTTAGTCTCCGTACCTTGATTTGAAAAATAGCGTCTGATGGTAATATTTTATGCGGAAGTTTCTGAGAAGCATTTCCTCGCAGCAAATCGTGCATTTTTCTATAATACATTCTTGTTTAATGGTACACAAGGTAACGTGTTCTTGTCTTTAGAGCAAAATTAAGTATCCTTTAAGAACGTATACTTATCTCAAGGGAAGACCACCGTAAAGAGCCTGTGGCTGCTAAGTACTCGAATACTTAGACGCACGAGTGAAGTGGAAAATTCGTTTCTCGTCGTAAAAGCTTAGTTTGCGTGACGCTCAAAGAGTTTGAGTCGCGTTACACAATCATTTTTTCGCTCCTTTTACATACAGTTGAGTCTCATGTTTTTATTTCGTTCTTTCGCTTCAACTCGCTAATCGATGACTTGGAGGGGAAAAAAGGTATTCCGCCGGGTAAATGCATTTGCCGATGAGTTTTTTTTTATTCTTTTTCTCTTCGCTTCTTCCGCAGCCGAGAGCAGAAAATTACGTTCTTAAAATCGTTGGGGCATCAGATCGAAATTCAACTCCCTGCTGGAGTTTCGTGCAGCGTGCACCTGTTAGTTCACAGACCTCGAGAATTCTGGAGGCAGGACTGAGTGAATTTCAGATAACCGCCGCCGCAGACGATGAATTTATATTGCGAGCTCTTATCTCATCCTAAGCCTGTAATCGTTTGTAGCACTGCCATTTCAAAATGTGCAATTAAAATAGAATGGTGCTGTAAACCAAGCTGTAGTCGGGCGGAGACAATTCAGAATATCTTCAACTAGAGATTGAAGATCGGGATAAAATGGATTTAAACGACGGCTATAGAATGCGATAATACTTGAAATCTAAATGGATTCTAGGTAAGAATGTTAAAGGTGCGCTAAATGGAATAATATTTTAAACAAAATAATTTTTTAAAAAATTGCGCTGTGGAGTAAAACATGTAAAAATAATTTTAAATTAAAAAAAATTTTAAAATCTGAAAACTTCCAGATTTTACATTACGCCAAAAGGGGCGTTTTTCTAACGTTTTCTGTGTTACCTTCATTTATTAAATATCATGTTCTTCGCACTTAAACCACAAAATTCAATTCAACAGTAATACAGCAAAATAATTTTAAAATCAGCATATCTTTAGAATTTCCGATACACAGTCTCGCGGGCTGAAGTTGAATTTTTTTATTTTATTTTATTTTATTTTATTATATATATAACAGTGTTGCTGTTGCTCGCTTTGAAATTGTTGAGTTTCTTAATCAAAAATTCTTTAATGTCTGGCAAAACATGAAATAGATAATAAAACAAATTCCAGATGTCCATATTCGGTGGAGGATTACGTTATTCAAAACTTGGTGGCTTTGGGTACCGTTGCTTTATCACAATGCCAGAAACATACATACATTTATGCACATTCTTCTTTATTAAATTTATTTAAATATAACACAGGGCGATAATATTTGGTGGCGACAGTTTGGAAAGTGATACGAACATTTACAGTGAATCCACGCAAAATGCCAAAACGAAATTAATAGCTCTTCTGAGCTAACGCTCCTTTGAGCTAATAAGCAGGCTGAAGAAAAATGTGAAAACAAAAGTACTGTTATAAAACAAATTGTTTGAGCTATCGATTGCTATTCAACAGTAAAAAGTCATTCAAGGGAATTCTAGAACTAGCAATTTTATTAGCTGTACTGAAGAATAAAGCTAAAAATACCCATCGAAGAGGATGAACTAGAGATGGAAATCTTGAGTTAATTCAAGGCAGCAAGCAGTTAGCATAATGTTTAATAAAATATAGCAACACTAATAAAGTGGGGGTAATTATTATGCTAATAAGCACTCATGCAAATGATACTGAAGAGTACAGCTATTAAAGGTATTTTTAAGTACTAAAACGTTTCCATATCCCCACTTTTCGTTTTCTGTTATAGAATTTTACGCTTTACGGACTACTACATTATCCCTAGATGAGAGCAAAGAATCAGAAAAAATACTGAACAGCAGGCATTTGAAAGAAAAATGAAAATTTAGTACTGTTTCCATTTATAATCGCTTTCTCAAAGTGTAATTCTAAAATGTTTGCAAAAAATTACTGTACAATAACCACCTGACATGAAAACTGGCTACTATATCATTATCACTTATGCAGGCTTTGAAAAGAGTATGAACTCCAAGGAATCGTTTGAACAATATGCAACTAAAACTTCAATGCATAAACCAAATGAATATAATAAAAGAGGACATGAATGGCATACCTGTATATCAACAAAAGTGTAAAAAAAAGTGAAAAATTGCGTGTTTTCGGACACATTTATATAAAAAAGACACTGAATAATCATTTGAATCATGAAGAAAGATAGTACGTACACATTTTGAAGACCTAGTCAAATTCTATGTATGATACATTAGCCGTGTTTTAGCAATTAAGGTAAAGGGCTCGAAACTACACATTCCTTCCGCTTTAATCACAATGAATTTTGGGATTATTTTCATAAGACTCGAAATTAAAATTATAAGTTTCAGACAGAATTCCAAAGCTGTTTTTTAAATTAATATAATTTTTATAATTGAGTTTAAGTGATCCACAGACAAGTATGCGCAAAGGAAATTCTCTTTTTGAAAGCAATACACAAAGCTCAGCTCATTTAAAATAGCCAGTTAGCCGAACTTGATGCTCCTTGTTCCATGGGTTCCTTCTTATGTATGTTCTTCTGAGAGACTACATGCCTTCGGATGCATTGCCATTTTTGAATAATCCAATCCAATCAAATCCATTCTTTTTCTCCAATGGCGGGCACTAGCCAAAACAGGCTTTGGCCATTACTAAACCCGAAAGTGGTGGTCACTTTATTATGGAGGCACAAAATATGTGGACCACCGTCGCTTCCTATGAGGGAACAGACAATTTACATCTACGCCTTCTCCGGGATTCGAATCCGGATCTTAAGTACGGCATTCAGATTCACCAACCGCTTTCCTGTCTGGATGGCTCAATCTAATTCTATCATAACTGTCAGTATTCATTTTTAACAAATATGTAATCTGACGAAAGACAATCTGTCCATTGCGAGTGATGTTCAATTGGATGAGGTTCAATAGCAAAGTCGACTGCCTAAACAACACATTCGCAGTGATTCGAAATTCGATATTCGGAGTTATTTGCAGTTGTTCACAGTTATTCGCAGATTTGCAATTATTTGCAGTTAACCGAATTTCGTAACTGGGAATATCTGCGTATATTCTCAGTTATTTGCAGATTCGGAGTTATTTGCATTTAACCGAATTTCATAACCATGAATATCTGCGTATATTCGCAGCTATTTGATATCACATTGAAAAAAAGACTTTGCTAGTCGACGTTGCATGTTCACATGCAACGTCGACTGTTTAAAAAATCCATTCGCAGATATTCGAAATAATACATAATACCATAAACATCGAACTGCTCAGCTAATCTCTTCCAAAGCCCTTACAGAATAAAGCTGAAAATGATTAACAATACTAACATCTCAACTTTTACAAAGACGCATTTTTGAATTTAAGTTAAGTAATTGATTCTCCAAAAGAGGTATAGCGTTTCTGAGCTGAAAAATGAAACTGCCATGAATATTTAATATTTAAATGATTCTAAGTTCAACAGCAGCACTGTAGATGACGTATCGTTAATTTCTGAAACTGTCTATGCAAATGTATGACTTAACCTGGCCCTTCTCGGCTGCAAATTCTTTTGAATTGACTTTTAGAAAACTATTTGCTAAAATTCTGGGTACTGGGTTGCATTTTCCTCGCTTAATTTCACTTTCAAATTACACTGCATTTTAAGGGGTTTCATGGTGAAAATTATACATAAACCAAGAAGACTTATCTTGAACAAAATTATACAGTTAACATTGGTTTCTTCAAAAGAGAGCTGTAATTATGTTACCCCTGTCTCTTTAAGAATTAATTACTGAATTAATTTATCTCATTAAGTTTGGCATTCGTGACGAATAAGAAGAGTATAGAGGTTTCAACTTGATTCTTTGTGGTTGCGAGGTTCTTGCCATCCCTTTCATCTCCAAGTTTCTTAATTTGTATATACATAATTTCAAAAGCGTTGCCTCATTTCAGGGTTCCATTATATTATTTCCAGTCCAGCTCGAAATTGCATTTTAATAAATGCGTAAAATTTCTCAATCTTTTTATGATTAATAATCTCAAGCTTATCATTTATACTGAAGGAACGCATTGAAGTAACACGAGTTAAATATATTTTTGAAATATATTTTTGTAGGAAAATATTCAGTTTTGTCCAATTTATATTTTATTTCTTGCTAAATATTGTATATAAATTTAAAGATGTGTTTGTTTTGTAGAACTAAAGATCCATAATATAAGAATAATATTATAAAAAGACATGTATATGATATAATTATTTTATCTTTATATTTTATATCTGTAGTTGAAGGAAATACTGCAAAATAAATTGGCATTTAAAGTAGTTGACAAGAAGTGAACAGAATAGGCCTTTAAATTTTTAACTTTCAGATAGTGTTAAGTTTATTTGGAGAATGAAACATGAAAAATTATGTGTTACCTAACTGGAAATCGAACTAAGAATCCTTCAATTGGGTATGCTAGTCGGTAACCCGTAGTAACATATCCTGAAAAATACCTCAAATTATAGCAAGTTTCGATGCATCCCACTTCAGTCTGTATAAGCGAAATGCGAATCCGTTTGTTAAATATTTCAAGTAGTTTTAAAGTTTTTTCAAACTCTCTTCTCTCTCTTATAGAATAAACAATTGTAGTAAACTGAGCTAAGAGATGCCTTCGTGGAAGACTTTCTGAGCAATGCTGTCTGTAATTTAGCCATTGACATTGGTCAGAAATTGCAGTACTAAATTGTGGGAAGCCTTGAAAACATATACAATTAATACAATTAAATTGTTCAATTTGGGAAACCGAATTCAGAATTAAATATTAGTATTTTATGGGTTTAGTCATTCATCTACTTCTGTAAATACTGCTATTCTTCCACTGCTATTCATCCAGAGCTGCTTCGTTGGCTGTAGTTTGCCGGATAATTTTCGAAAAATGGAAACGTATCATATCAGTGCTTTTATTAAATGTATCTTTATGCACTTTAATTGTTTAAGAGTCAAAAAATTGAAATTATTTATGCACCATATAAATTTGTTCATAAAGATGCATTAATTTAATTTATGTTTTTAGTTCCCCGTCTTCAAAATTTAGAAAAGTCGTACTCCGGCGAAAAATTCACAAATAAGTAAATTACGCCAAAGAAAATACATAAAATACCTACAGATTACCTTCTACTAAAAGTACATTTACATTCATTCTCTTAGATCTCCAACTTTCTTATCAAGCCATTAGTTTTATTTATATTTCCGTTCCGTTTGAAATTTATCATATTTCGAGTAGTTATATAAGCTAGGATTATTACTGATCTATTTTAAAGCTGTTACATACTAAAGTAAATGTACATTTTATTCATAATGTACTTTGATATTTCAATCACATCTCCAGCCAGTAGTGCCAAGAGATGTAACAATGTTATGCTACATACATCTAATTTATAAAACACATTAAAAAACTGTAGATTTATTTAATCGAAAACTCTGCACTGTTTTAAAACCCAGCTCGCATTTAAAAATAAAGTTTCGTCATATACATATAAATATATATTTATATATATTGAACGTAAGTTCATTTTTCAAGTAATACAGTCCATATAGGTTCATCTTATTGAATAATATGCCTTTCGAAAATATTGATTTTTGATCAATGCTTCCATAAATATAAGGAAAACAATGCGTTGAATATTTTTGAATGGATGTGAAAAGCAGCCTTCGTTCCAAAGTGTTCTTTAAGCCAATTCTAGTTTTAGTCTTATTTCTTTCTACATTAAAATTCAAGAGTCTGAAAATTTTATTTGCGTTAAAAACTGAAAGGAAAAAAAAGGAAATATTGTTTATAGAATTCATCTAGGTCAAGGATGAATATTTTGGTACGCTTTGTCGAAATGTATTGGCTGTAAAATAGCGGTCGTGAAAATCAGATTCATATAATTTTCCTACAAAGGTTTCTTCTATCGTTCTTAAAATATATAATATGCAAATGTTGTTCGCATTCAAAAAATTTGTTTATTGTGTTGAGATTAATGTTTCAATTACACAAGTTGAATTTAATTTTCATAAGTTTGTGTTAGTTTAGTTTTAGATTTCGCTGACAAAACTTATTTCGATGTCTTTAAATGTTTTTTATTGTTCTTGACAATAAATTATGCAATCATTTATTTGAGTTGCAGTGAATGTTATGCAACCAAGGCAGTTTGAACCTATAGAACTCATAACGTACCTATAAAATGTGTCTTATCAAATAAAAATTCATTTCCTTTGAATAATTAGTTAGTCTGGAAATAAAAGCTCTAAAGTAGTGATATTCTATTCCATATGAAAGAGGCATTTGTATGCTGTATCAATCTTGTACGTTCACAGAAACCATATTAAATACACTTTCAGACTAAAGAGGTGCCTGAACACATTTTTTGACCTTTGATTGACCTATGCATTTTTAATTAATAAATTTCCATAAATGATTATTAAAGAATATTCAACTTAATCATAGTCATATAAAATCATAAATGAGCAACATCAATGGCAATATTAAAAACAAATTCTCCTCTTATAGGCTACTAAGCCTTTTTCATATTATTGGTCTTTTGATTTCTTTGAGTAGAAAAATAATAATATCCACAGAAACAGCATTAAATTACGCAGTCAGACTAAAGAGGTGCCTAGAAACATTTATTTGACCTTTTATTGACCTATCCACTTTTTATAAAATCATTAATGACATATTAAAACATTTCTTCTATTATAGGCTACTAAGCCCTTTTCATATTATTGATCTTCTCATTTCTTTGTTTAAACGAAAGCAGTTTAACAAGACCGTCAATATTTTGATGCAGAGAAGTGAGCTCAAGTCTTAACGAACCGGATTATTCAGAATTTGCTCAGTTTGTTATTCTAAAACCACTAAAATTGCCATGATGTTTCAGGCATTTAAATGCAGTTACAGTAAAATATCATTATCTGTAGAGGTAACTGTCATTTTTGCACTATAGAGAGGCCTTTTATCCATATGGGTAAATTACTCATATACCTTTGTACACATAACTGATATCTTGGTAAGATTCCATTAAGCAGCAGGTTCCAAAAATGCTCACCCTACAGCAGTAGGTAAAATAAGAAAAACAAATTTCATCTGCCTTCTCTGCCATTTCCTTGAAAACTGGCTGCCCTATTATTTCTTCTGGGGTTCTTAAGTATCCACAAAGGGGTTCCTCCTTTCTTTCTGGGGAAGGGGAGTATTAAATTTATCAATTTTAATTTTAATTTTGCACAATTATTACACATTAAATTACTTTATTAAACTTGAATATGAATTGAATATGAATTTTTTAGTAAGTAATAAATAAGTTTCAATATGTGCGTTTATATTACGACTTGTCCCGAAAACAAATATGCCTAACCTAAATAAAACAGCGAGAAAGATTATTTACTAAGCATACATTCAAAATTAATTAAAGGAAAATTAAGCTTTTAGAGGCTTCAGTCAATGAAAACAATGATTGGTGAAGAGTTTTGGTTTCTGGACCGATAATATAATCTTAGATGATTTTATTTAATTCATCTCTTGTTTGTGCACGTTCTGCGCAATTATCCAATATATGGCAAATGCATCATTTGCATGATTCTTCTTAGCACGGCCTACTTTATCTAACTTCCAAAAGCTCTGAAAATAAAGATGATCCAGGCGTCCCACCTTTTTTTTTGTTGTTGTTGTTGTTGCTGTACGTTTCTCCATCGTCAGAACAAGGAAACAACAACTTAAAAAAAATAAGATCTTTCAAGTTAAAAAAAGAGGAACAAGTAAAAAAATCTAAACTTTTTCTCCCCTTTCAAAGAACTGTGAAGAAAAATACATCGCCTTGGCACCATTCATAACTGTAACTGATAACCCTACGGCCTGAAAGAAAGTTTCAAAATCGATGAAGCGATGTTTTGTTCTATAGTCCGCACTTGCATGAGAAGCAATTGATCTGCATACTGCAATGACAACTTCGAAGCCGAATGATTCGATAATGTCTCATTTTCTTCTGTATTCGACCCGGAGAGGAGGCGGAGCTGGGTATTATGCAGATATATTTCCCTTAGGGCACTTTTGGAGAATGGAGCATTGGACAGATGTTTCACTGATGTCTTAATAATACTCCCAGACATTTATTCTTTCAAGTCTGATGAGATCTCAATTAGCAAAGCGTTTATCAGAATTGCCGTTTTCCTTAGAGCAAAAGGAAATGCGATGAATGTAAAATGCGTAAAATTTATGAAATCTTTGAATTTCATTACCAAATATTCATTTTTTTTAAGTTTGAGAATTGTATGTTTTTATTTCATTTTATGTTTTCTCTGAAAATAAAGGTGCATCCGTATGTTTGTTTATATGTTGTGTTTTCAAGGCCGTTTCTTCTGGCCAGTAGTTAGTATGATTAGTTGTTGGTATTTAGTATTGTATTCAAATCATCAAGCCACAGGGAACCATGTTCAAAAGAAATGTATGTATCTCTTGCTAATCATAGACAATAAGTTCCAATAATAACAGTAGGATTTTTCTGCTAGATTTTATCTAAATTCGGAATTATTACTCAATGGAAATATCTAAATTCGGAATTATTACTCAATGAATTGTAGCTCAATGGAATCTGCCTCCATTCATTACTAAAAAGAGTATCGAGTGGGCGCAAATCAACATATGCAGGATGTTAATGAAGTTTCTCGATGGAATGCGAAACGGACTCTGTCATTGAAATTCCGACAAAGACGTTATTTGTGCATAAATTTGCATTCAGCTAATTTTTTATTATGTTTGAAATGCTTCACGTTTTACTCTTACTTTTCTCAATGTTTATAATATTGTTTAATATACTATTATGTACTTAAATAAACATGTTAGTTAAAATGCATACGTAAAATAAAATATAAAAAAAGCAAATTATTATCAATAATTTAGCAAGTCAGGTAGGAATTTAGTAGTCGCAAAATACTGAAAATCTTCCTAGCTGCAGGTCATTTAATGAAAATAATCTCTAGGAACTCTTTAATTATCATCAGAGACATAAATTGTTATCAATATAGTATAAAAAAGAAACTAAGCTACACATCAGACAGTTGGGAACAATTCAATATACATTTACTAACTGGCATCATGTTTTTTCGTATAGTGTGTTTTATTCGAGGCATCGACACCATCATATAATTTTACATTTTTATGATACTGCTTATTCTCACGTAACTGCTTAATTTCCAGTCTCCGTTGTTCAATCAATGAAGTTTACTATTTTCTCCTCATTTATTTAGTTATTGTTTTTAAAATCAGCTTCATAAGAAATCTAGAAATAAACGTATAAAGTATTTTCCTGCTTTCATGGTGTAATTATCTTAATAGTATAACAGACGGCTAGCAACCACGAGGTCCTGGGTTTGAATCTTGGCCATGACGCTGTACATTTTTCAATTTCTACATCGATATAACTCTACAGATGGCGCTCGACCTAAAAAGATGGCGAACGATAATTCGTAACCAGTCGGATCTGGTAACTGGTCTCCACATTCCTAGTCGCCTTTTAAAATGAGAAGTATATAAATCATTTTTTCTGTTTTTAGTGTTTTTTCGTGATACAACTGGATAACAAGTCTGGCTAACAATCAGGAGGTCTGGTGTTCGAATCCCAGCGAGGGCACTGCACATTTGTCATGTTCCTATGTTAGTATAACTTAATGAATATGCAAACCTTTCTTTTAAAATATAAGATAAATTCCCAGTTTTTCTCTCTTCTAATGAAAAATAACTTAGGACGGGTAAAACAGCCATTATTTTATTCTGGAATTTCAGAAAGAATTAAAAATTTAAAAATAATCAAATATTATTATCCGTTACTTCTAAAGAAAAATGGTTAGTCCTTTAAGTCACAAAAATTTTAAATGCATTTATGCTGCCCAAAAGCAGGTGATTAAAAAGGTACAAATGTACTTCCAATGCATTTATTTATGCTTAAAAAACTTAAATTGCACAAAAATTTCATTTAAGGTAATTTTTCAAAGTATAAAATACCGCTCAAATTTAAAAATTCAGAAAATTATAAACAAATATACAAATAAAAGGGAAAAATAATAATTTATCATACATGGAAACGATCTAAATTTGTTTATGCCTCTTGTCAATTAACATTGTACGAATATAATGTACAGAAATCCTTGTGTAGTTTCCGCATTTTAACATTCAAAACAGAAAGAATTTGATTGTGTGTTTTTATTATTTTAGTTAAAGCATTACTTAACGAATAACGCAAAAGAAAACTCTATTTCTTAAATATTTATTACAAAGTACAAACACGTGTTCTTCTTAAAAAACGGACTGCTAAAATGATCATAAATTATAAAAAAAATTAATTTGTCTGTCTTCAAACTTAGTAAGTATTGAACTGTTATAACACCTTCAGTCATACCATGATCTTTTAATAAAATAGTTTTACATCTCTTTATTGGAACTAAATTAATCCTTTTTCACCGATGTCTTTGCAAAAATGCACGATGCATCTACGGATAATTACTGAAGTACGGTGACCTAGAGGGGAACATCTGTCCTAAGCGTGTCGGTCACCGATGACGGATAGTGAAATTTCATTCGGTCACCCGTGACTATCAATAAGAAGTCTATCTAAGGCGCGTGTCTGTCATCGCTGACCGTATAACGTATCCGAAACAATAATGTTTGGAAAATGAGGTTACTAAAGAAATAGAAACAATGAAGCTTATTTGGCATTCATGACAGCACAAGAAATATCGAGGTTTCGAACGCATCAAGTCGTCAAAAAAGATCAACAAAAAGACCACTGAAAGGAGAGGTACTTAGATTAGTATGAGCCGAAACCCTAGTGCACTCCATTATATGAGATTCATAGAAGGAAGGAAGAGTAAAATGAATAAAATAAGCATAAAAAATTAAAGCAAACAATGAAAAACCCACCTGCAAGTTAAATAGCATGTTCGATAATTAAATAGTGTCGTATGATGTTTAGAAGCTAGAATTAATCGGCCTCCGGGAACTCAAAAACAAAAATAAGTTTAAGAAATTTAGTCATGCTGACCTAATAGAAAATGATAATGAATTTAAAAAGTATTAAAATTATAAAATATACCATTTTCATTTAACTTACAGCAAGAAATTTTTTCCCGAATAAATTTCCGTAGCTTTTTTGCGGGTAATGTTTAAAAAATATTATTAACTTTCGTATGTAAGCTGAGAGGTTACATATCCTATCTCGAATTCGTAGCTTTTATTATATAAATGTGAATAAATTTTTTATAAATATTTATTTTTAATATCTCAAAAACCAGTCCAATGAGAGCTTATGTTTAACATATAAGTTTCTCAAGAGCATTTTTGATTTTGAATAAAAATAAAATGAAATGAAAGTTTAATTTCTTTTATAGTTTGCAGAGTCATTAGAATTTCTTGGAGCAAAAGAATGCAAGAAATCAAAACTCCGAGCCTCCTCATTGCCACTGAAAGACGTCCTAGGCAAATGTGCTTTCGATGGCACTGCAAAAGTACGCTGTAAGGAAGAAGAAAATACCTTATATTCTTCCCTACTTAAAGGGGGACTGAGGAGTAGGAGGCCCAATCGCCAGATCCCGATGATAATAAATTATCATTGACCATCCCGCTTTTTTAACAGAGAATCATGAAAAACTAGCGGTGCCCTCCCCGAGATTCTTCAAGAAATTACTGCTAACCTGATGTGCTTCCAGTTACGGCAGGCGATATATAGGGAAAAATAGTCTACTAAATTTAGTGAATTAAAATTTAGCCTTTTAAGAGAAATGTACTCATCTAGCATTTAAGATTAAATGTTTTCAATATAAGCAAACATTTAATTACGACGATCATGCAGTATGAACAAATGATCCATAACTCGAAGTAAAGATCCGAACTCGAAGTAAAAATAATATAACTTTAATTATTGTTTATTATAATAAAACCGCTAGCATAGTATTATAACAAATCTTATATTAAATAAATGTACGGATTAGTATCTGCTTGTAATAAAATATATAGAGATAGATATCAATAAATTACCTTATAATACCATGCCAAATACTCTGATATATTTATTCAGTCACATATTAACACTTCATTATATATTAGCATAAAAAAGGAAATGCTTTAATAGCTGGGAGCAGATGTTACTTTTTTATTATGTAAAAAATAGAACAGCAGCTTGATGAAATAGGAAGTTACTTATATACGAACTATATTATCTAGTACCGTTATAATTTTCGGTACCCAGGAAATTTTTTGTCTCACCGCTTATCAACTAGTATAAAGTAGTTGCAACACATGCGTCATAATATCTATGAATAGGAACTGTTGCCAGCTCCTGCGCAATAGCCTGCGTTTTTTATCCCTCCCGTACCCCGGATATATTTTTATAGTGATTTATTTCATGAAGATTTACGTGAAATTCTTATTTGAAAAATGTTACTTTTCCTTGTGGAGAGTAGTATGGTTTACTTTTAAACACTCAATTTAAGTAGTATTTGCCAAAGGGAAGTTAAAAGTCACAAATATTTTTCTACGTTTTACCTTTTTTCAAGGTTTTTTATGTTTTCATGTCTTTTTGCTATACGTTTGAGTTATGCAGACATATTATACCTTCTTCGAAAGGTAAGAAAATATAAATTCTTTTGCTTTGTTGTAGCTCTATGTTCCCATTATGCAGCAGCTTTCCGAAATATTACATTTCAATTCTTTTCTTCTGCAGCATTTTCCTTTTCACTAGGGTCTCAAGGGAAATTATAGGTTGTTTTCTTAAAATACGAATTCCAAATCCCTCAAACTTTTGAGCTGTATTATGCGTTGAGACAGAGCGTAAGAAACTACTTTAGTTCAACTTTGTTTAATTATTAAAAGCAAAAGTTTTCTCTCTGTTTCATGTAGAATATTTTCTTTCGTTTATTTCTCTTCTTCCTTCCGCCGCAATGTTTTCGAAGATTTAAAAAGAAACGAAGAACATTTTATGAAAGCTATGAACACGTCTCTTTAGCAGAACTGATGCCATCAGATCAGTAGTATTTCGTTACACGGTTTATAAATTAATAAAATCTGTGTATTAGGAAACTAAATATTTATTTAAGGAAAAAAAGATTCGTTTCTTAAAATGAGAAAGGAACTGAAGCTTTTTGGTAAAATTAGTCCCAAGTTTTCACTATGCGTTGCAGTTATTTATTGTTTGATTTGGCATCGTTCATTTACCACTTTGAATTGTACTGGAGCAATTAAAACCTAGAATGCCTCGCGACTCAAACGTTGACTCACGGAAATTTTAAAGTAACAGTTATTTGACTCAACGGTTGAGTCATATTCTACTTCCGTTTTTCACGTATTATTACTGAAAATTTTTTATATACTAGCAAAAGTATCCAAAGCCAGTTAAGTTAGATTGAGTGTAATGCATCTAACAACAGAGAGAACGACGCCGCTGTAATCCTTCCATAATAACGATGCAAAAAAGTACGATTCGTAGTTGTACATTTTCAGTCTGATGCGATGTGGAACCCGCATAAAAATTTTTGATAGAAAAATAAGCTAATTTTCTTATAAGATCAGCAACAATGACACGCAGTTTTTAATGATTTTCGTCTTTCTAATCAAATGGTCGTAAAAGTTCAAATTCCGTAAAATATTTCTCCTATATTCAATTTTAGTCGATTAAATGTGGCAAAAAATAATCGTAATTGATCAGAAATCAATAACGCGAACAAACAAACAAGCACAGAAACAGACGTTCTTCTTTGTACGTATAGATTTGGTAAAAACTTACAAATTTTTTAATAACAAGCGAGCAGTAGCAAGCAGTTGCAACACTTTTCGAAATAAAGCCTTTTTATCTTCAACGCAAGAAACTGTTGGAATCGTACGAAAATGGGAATAGTCAAAATGGCTTCCCACGAATTTTTTGGAATCTGGAATAATGTATTTAATGTTTGGCAATACTATTTTTATTTTATCGTAAAACTGCGAAATTTTTTATTAGCAAACTGTGGGATTTGAAAGCGAGTAGTCTCAGTTACTTTCGAAATAAAGCATATTTTCATCTCCAGCTTGCGACACTGTTTCCACTCGGAAAAATGAGGGCACAAATTACCGTTTTTCGGAGTTTTTAATTAATATCTCTTCTTTCAGCTAATTTATTTGGAAAAAAAGTGAACGTTGACCTTTTTCAGGACCCAGAAAAGAATTGTAGAAAGTTTGGTGATGATAGCTATAGTAGTGACTGAGTTATCAGCGAACAAACAAACAGATTTTCTTCATTATATATAGATTTCATTTAGGTCATGGGTAAAATAGAGTGTTTTGTAATCCATGGCATCCTAATAACAAAAACAATATAGCGCATGTAAATTTTCTAGGTAAATAAGAAATTAATTTAATTCGATTAATACTATATTCTGTTTTCGCCATCAAGAATGGCAACATTTTTCATGAATATGAGGTGCACCAAAATTATTTAAAATATCAAGTAAATTGGCAGATTCAGCTTACAGATAAGAATTTACATTTTTCGTTATCTTTTATCCTTTTTATATTTCAAATGTTTGTGGTCAGTGAGAGGAATGAGAAAATGCCATTTTGGTCATGAATGAATATCATCTGGAAATTTTAAAAAAAAAAGTACTTTTCAGTATACTAATGTTTTGCAAATAACTTTAATATTTTTTTAATATCAGTTTTGTCAATTTAAATTGCCAGTAACAAAAATTTCTGTGTACATTCAATAACCTAACAGCACACTTTATGTCCTAACTTCTATGCATATTTTCAGTAAATTTAGAGCTAAGTCACAGAATTGAAAACATCACTGAGTTGCCCATCTGCAATCGACAATCTTTTTACTTTCCAAAAGCACGCTCGAGTGTTTTAATCGCATTTTAACCGCAAACGTGTTTTGCTGTTTTATTTTAAATCCTGCTGGAGTATTTAAGTGGTAATGGATTTTTATACGGTAGCAAGAGTATTCTATTGAGCGGTTTGCTTACTAACAAGTTTCTGTTCTGCTCGAGGGAATCTACACGGCCCTTTATGGTTGCTATGGGAACGGCAGGTATGGCCGTCTACAGCTGATGGGTTATGACAAGTAATCGGAATGTTGTAGCTGACAGCAGCACTAGTCGCGAGATGGCGCCACGCGTTTTGGAAGCCATTAATTCAATCAACAAATCTTGTCGGGACAATTTCAATTCTTCCGGGCTTCTGCGAGAGGCTCCTTGCTATACGAAGCGGGAAATTGGAATGTCGCAATCGTTTCCGGGCGAATTTCTTTCCCATTTCCGGTCTCCTGGATGTAGAGAACTCTGTCATTCCCGCTTTCGGATGTCGTGTAAATGCTTCTAGCTGCTCTGCGACGCGAGTTTTTAATATTACCTCAATTTGTTACCTTCCGATTAAATCAGCGCGTGTTTATGTGATGAATAATTAGATTCGATCATATAACACATCGCTTATTCTTGTGCTTTTAATTCGAAGTTGGTACAAATATTGCGGATACATTCTGAGGACAGTTCATATCAGTGGAAGTTATTTTACTGTGAATAACTGTTTTTCGTGTGCACTTAAAATTAAAATTACAAGAGAACAACACCAGCAAATTTGTGCATCGGCATAGAAGTTCTTGCAAGTTTTTGCTGAAAGAAGTTATAAAGTAGCCGAATTCCTTGTTCCGATTTTATTTTAAGGCTCTTAAATACTTATACGCACAGTTCAATGCCTGTAAAATAAAATAATTAGACATGTGCAGTCATAAATTTTGTAATTATAATGTGCGTAATAAAATTTGTTTTCGCCTTCTAAGTAATAACCACTGCCCCAAAAAATTAAGAGTATGGAAATGTTAAATATATAAATGCTAATTTTCGAATAATTCATAACTAGCAGTATTTTGCGTGCTAACAGTATTTTCTGGGTAAAAGAGTAGGAGATAATGCTCTTACCTCCCAAAAATCGATTTTTATTCAGTAACAATTATTATGATAACTAATAATGACTGGAATAAAGGATCATTAGAATTTATTTTAAGGCATTGAATCTTTTTTATATATTTAAATTTATGGCACAATCTTTCCTTTCTCATAAATTTTTCAGATTGCGAAATAGATAACATAATATGAACATTAACTATAATAAAATAACTAATTATCTAATCACTAATGTATAATTATTTGAGTAAGAGATTAAGAGAAATCTGAAGCTATTCTATGCGCTAATTCAGCTTCTTTAAATTTTTAAACGGCCATGTACTTAATATGTTTTCCATTTCCTGTTTTCCTGTGCTAGGCAAGAATTACGCCAAACTATGATTATGTTGCTCGTTAGAATTTGTACATATTCCTGTACTTAAGAAGAACACTAAGAGAAATCTTCAAACGGTAGTACTAATATAAGTATTCAACAAAAAATACTTTCGTCACTTAGGAAAATGTCCATGGAAGTTGTTTATTCATTTGTTTCAATCTGTTTGTAAAATATGTTACAAGAAAAACTAAGAATATGTTGAAATTGAACATTAACCGCATATCTAGAGACGTGACGTATGTTACAAATGTCAAAATGTTGTTGAACTTTTGCACTTCTCGCTTTATAGAAAAGCTTTGTTCATTTGTTGATGAAACTGCTTTTAAAATATTGAGACTGGAGAAAAGGAAGTCTGACAGTACCATTGCAATTACTGAATTATTGGTTAACTGTATGTGAATTATTAGAGAAAAACTCAGCTTGTAGAATCATTAGGGTTTTTTGGAAGCAGGAGGTATGAAAACTGAGCAATGCCCTCGCCAGGACTCGAACCTGGACCTCTCGAATACGCGCGGAATGGGCTAACTGTTACACCACGAAGGCATGTCGGAAGGAGAGAGAAAATAACTTATATACTTCCTTTTTTAAAGTGTGACTGGGGATTAGAAGACCCAGTCACCACATCCTGGTGATGAAGCGCCGCCATCCACCACCTTCTTAGTTCGGGCGCCACTGTAAAGTCATTTGGTTATTTTAAGCAGGAGACGTGAAAAATTGCAATTCCTTCTTCGGGACTCGAACCTGAACTTCTCGAATACCTATCAAACGTGCTACCGTTACACCGCGAAGGCTTGCAGAAATGAGGTAGAAAATACCTTATAGGTCGATAAGGTAGAAATTCATAAAAGACGTATAAAAAAACAAAATTTAACGCGGTACTGTTAATGAATAATTGTGAAGAAACTGCAGTTAAGGAAAATGAACATAACTGTGGGCATTGCACGGTTGTCAAAAGATATAGCAAAAATAATCCTAAAGGACTGCTTATAAGTCGATAGTCGGTTAATTTATACTACACTCATGAAATCGCCTTAAGTTTCGAAGACATCTGACAGTTTCATTTACATTTTAAAAGCTTCTGTAACGTCTAACCATTGAAGGTGCATCAGAAGCAGAAATAATGAACTTTCCGGTGTAAAGAAAATGTTCGATCCTTCTATTATTTTTGACGCAAACTAGAATTTAATCGATATTCTATCCACCGTGGATTGCTTCCTTTTTAAAAATATTTTACGCAAAGATCGGAGTAAAAAACAGATTTAATGATGCAACCCCTAATTAATGACAAAATTCAAGGAAGATTTATGCATGGTTTTCTTGTCCTCATTATCCAGACGCATTCAAGCATACAGAAGAAAGTCAAAATATGATGTAATGAGAACAAGCCAATCACAGAACAGGTCATCCTTTGAATAAATTGAATAAATTATAGTAACTTTTAAGCATATCAGGCGGAAAATTTAGTCCCATAAAAAAGTTCCTTTCGGCGTATGACTTTTTTACGTACTTTTCCCATGGGAGAAATTGTGCATTCATAAAGTGAAGAATGTGATTTATGTATAAAAGCTATTTTCGCGTTTTAAGGTAAATAGCAGAAAAGAAATATTTTTAATGATAGTGTAGCATTTTTTAACCCTTTTATCCTTGCCGAAATCATAAAATAATATTTATGCTTCAAGATACTGCTTAAATTACGGCATATCTTTACTAACATTTTATTTCTCTTTTATACACTTAGGTATCATAAGAAACCCTAAAGCTTTTTTCATAGCTGTTTTGTCTAAGAAATGACTTACATTATACTCACATTTAGTGCCGATATTTATATTAATAAAACACTGCTTGTTTAAGAAACCTCACATGGAGGTTTGCATTCATACAAAAATTATCTACTGCCCCAGTTTATGTAAACATGCACACATACAAAAGAAGGAGGGCATCAAAACTTTAAAAGAAATTCGAAAATAAACATAAGTAACCAATACTGTATATGACACATAAAAGGAACAAAATGAAAGGTCATAATGGAAAGTTTATTTCTCTTTTTGCTCAGTACTGCCTTACTTCAGTCGATAAGGGTTGGACTGAGATTATTTTAAAATTTAAAATTCTAATATTTGGCCCTGTCAGTTCAAAAACAGGCTATTTTGTTTATTTAATACTTTTGTTGCACCAACCTCTTGATGACGATGCAGCGAAAGGTGTAATAATAAAAATAATAATGTGGTGTAATTGGAAAGCACGTCCAGCAAGCAATCAGAAGGTCCGGCGTTAGTTTTCCGGCGAAAGCAGTACACATTTTTGGTGTTTCCAATTTTCAGGAAAATGTAATGACTCTGCCGTAAAAACTATGGATTAATGACAATTTTTTAAAAAAATAATAACGCAAATGAAGAGGAATTGCGAAAATTTCATGAAATTTCAGTACTTTGGTAAATTTGAGGAATTAATGATGTTTAGGGTATTCGAATTCTCCAAACCCATAAAATCTGAAAAAAAATCAGATATTCGAAAACTCGAATTTTCACTCATTTGTCTTCATTCGAATCTTTTGAATTTTAAACTAACAGACATTTAAACGTTTAACTGAAACTCTAGAAAGATCTGTTTTACAAAGTTTAGCAAAAGCCCTGATTAAGCTCTCTCCCTCCCCACCTAAAAACGAAATTATTTTAATTTCAATTACTCTAAACCATCAATATCATTTTGTGGACGAGCGAGTAGCACATTATTACTTTTATGAAGATAATTTAGTTTTTCGTACGTAATTAGTGTTCACCCATGCTATCTCTTGTAATAATCCCCCTCTTCCTTGCTTTGATTTAAAAAAATTCTGATAAAATGCGAAACATTTGAATTATCAATAATTTTTTTTTCAGATTGTACTGAATGGAACACGAGAGTTTTAATTCTATATTTCATTTACTAAATTTCATTTTTACCTTTTTGTTTAAAACTTTATTAAATTATAAATAAAATTTTATTAAATTATAAAGTATTCCTCCCGTCCTCTTAGCAAACCTTCGAGGTGTAATGGTCAGCAAACTTGGCGCGTATTCGAGAGTTTCGAGTCCCGAGGAGGGCATAGCTCATTTTTCATGTCTCCTGCTTCGAAACAAATCCTAATGACTCTGTAAAATACACATTATTAAAAGCGTTTTTAATTAAACTTAGACTTAACAGATGCTAAACGTTTAATATTTCCTAACAGCAATGTTTATCTTTTTCTTATTAAATTTATATGAAAGATTCGAGAACATTTCAGGTTTCGGAATGGAGAAAATTCAGTATTCGTCGCATCTCTAGTATAATTATAGATATGAAACTGAGAATCGAAATGATTTAAAACACATTTATATGCCTCTAGCTCACCCATCATTATTGCTTATGGATCTCTTGCATAAAACTGAAGTTTCGAGGAAGTTATGTCGAACAAAACTGCTTTAGTGAGTTTATTTAGATTAAAACTCTGTCCTTAGCGTGATGAACTATGACTTATGATGGAAATAATTACGTAACAGTATATCTGATAACTAAAAAAGCATTTCATTTTACGATTTAAATGTAGGATCATTTAAAATCTATAAAAAGTAAGAAAAAAAATCTTGGTAATCATAAGAATATTATAAAAATATAGTTCCTTTTTCTAAGACAAAAACGAGAAAACAATTCTTTTCGCTTATTCTCCGCCCGAGTGTTTCTTGAAAAGAAGTAACATCAAAGAAGAATTGGAGGAGGATTCTGATAAAAGACAAAAACTGAAATTTTAGAGAAAGTATTGTATTTACATTCACCTTCAGTCGAGGCAAAAGTAAGCAAATCAGAAAGCTTTCGGACTCCTTTCTAACTCTCATGGTTGCCACCTGTCGTTTAACTAAATCACTAAATATTATTTCTTTGACTTTTTTGGCTGTTATATGGCTTTTAAAGCTTTTTTTCCCCAACGAACGAAGAGACTACATATCTCTAAGTCTAATCCTCTCCTTTTTATAAGACAAAACTTGTAAAATGAAGCAGTTTTTATCATAAACATCTTCTTTATTTATCATTGTTTACCTCTTTAGATAATTAACAAGGCTTTAGAAGACGATTCAACTTCAGTATTATGTATAAAGCATCTATATAAATTAAAGAATATAAAAACCATAAAATACTGTGCTTTCAGAATTCAGAATCAGAGGAAGCACAGAACGATTTCAATTTTCAGTCTTCATTTTTGAATTGTTCTGAGATTTTTACAAATGCATTGGCATTATCTTATTTTTACATTTAATTACTCTCCATTTAATCAATGCTAAATTTGAAGTTAAGATTAAATAACTGTTAAGTTTCAGTTTTTACTGCAGTTTACTAAATTAATTAAACTTCAATAAAACTTCAGGCCCTCGACCCGGAATATATGTAACTATGAGTATACACAAATAATGAAACTCAAGAAGAATTCTAGCTTTTATTTCAAAAATTAATCTGAGTTTTATTGTTGGGTTTCAAATAAATGAATTTAAATTTAAAACAATGCAAAATAAAAACAGTTCAAATCAATGATGATTTATATAAAATGTTACCCAGTGAACGAATTATAGAACATTCCTAAAATAACATAAATTCATTTTTTTATCTATTTGTATAATTTTTATTTGCCCTCATGAGGTATTTCCTTTCAAAACGCTGATTAGAAGTTATTTCTTTCAATCTCCTCTTCTGAATCATTTACTTTATTGAAATGAATGAATGCAATTTAACAGAGACTTGTCATGTTCAAGAAATGACTTCTGTAATTTTTAAATATATTAACAGATCCAATCAAAATAGAAATATTTGTGAGTAGTATTGGAATATGAACTGGGAAATAGTAGTTTTGAATATCTTTTCGTGCAAGCACATTATCGTACCGTTTATCAAAAACACAACAAATGGATTTCATAAAACGTTCCTGACATACACTGCAGAGGAAAAAAAAGACGGTTCTATATTTCTCGTTCTAATGACCAATTGACAAAATTCAAATTGCGTTTCTTATGTCCCGAAAGCGCAACTTAGCATATGTATTAGATTTGTATATAACATTGTTTTAATACAGGAATTTTGACACAAAACAGGACTTTTCTGAAATGACATGACAATTCTTTTCCATATTTCGGTTCTACGACTCAAATTATGCCAAATTGCCAAGTTTTGTAAAAATTACATGAAGGGTTTTTAAAAAATTACCTCTCAAAATTTTGGCTCCTCAATGTTAATTGAATTTGGTATATGTTTATTAATGTATCTTTTTTATTAAAGTTATTTGATTCTTCCTTTAACATTTCGAAGTTTAGGCTCATTCCAATTAAAATTCGCCCATTTTTATGATTTATTTTTTAAATTTCTATTTTTAAATAATTTTTATGAATTTTTCGAAAACATTTTGAACTAATAAAATTATTAACATCATCTTAAAATAAATGTATTTCTAAGTATACCTGTAAAAAATTAGATTTCTTTATTCAAAATTTCCTAAGATATACGTGAATTTGCATTTTGGCGCGTTTTGAAATTTGGCGTATTTATTATAAGCAGTAATAACGAAAATGTGGTTTACGCACTCTGTTAAAATTATTTGAAAGTATGAAGGATGACTTTTTTTTCAGCTCGTGGACAATGAAAAAAAGGAAAGGAAAATAGGTTGCTTTAAATTAAGAAATTCGCCAAGTGAATTAATTATTCTTGGAGCAAGCTGAAAAAATCCGCCAAAATAAATTTCTCACCAAAAATTACAGAATCTAATATCTAGGCATAATTTGAGTCGTAGAATCGGAATATGGAAAAAAATTAGTATGTGTTTTCAGAAAAAGTCCGATTTTGTGTCCAAATAGCTATGTTAGGACAATGGCTATATATAAATCTAATATATATCCTAAGTTGGGCTTTCGAGACATGAAAAACGCAACTTGAATTTCGTCAATAGGCCCAGTAGAACGGGAGATTCAGTAGAACTGCCCATTTTTTTTTCACAGTATACATAAACATAGCCAATTAATATAATTTAACTTTTTTTTTTCTTTTATGAGACTCTTACGTAAAGAGTCTTAAAATGCATCCTATTTTATTGTTGCCTGTCAGCAAAGGGAATCCCGTTGAATTAAAGGAATTGGTCTGGCCAGTGTGCCGCCACTTTACCTCAACAGCCGGTCCGTTGTCGTTAAACAACCAGTAAAACATGCGGAAAAATAGATATTCAAATGAGTCTTTCCGCCAAGACGGAGCCGAAGAACAAATGCGAGTGCTTACGTATGGCTCAGTGGAGGCAATTTATGTTAGCGTAAATGTTGGGCGTAAAATTTTACTGACCCAGAAAATAAAGACATTGGATCATAAAAAAAGAAGCTTTATTAGCATAAAAAAGCATCTGATAATACCTTTATGCATTGAATAAACACGTACACATGGACGTTAATTTGTAGCACTTTGAGAAATTAATAATATTTGCAGAAATAAAGTAATGAATAAATATAAGAATGTTTAATTGTCAATTCTGGTAATTATCTTAAAATCTATATTCCATAAACCGAAAATAAGGATTTTTACAAATAAATGAAGCGTTGTCGTCGAGTGAGTGTATTGAAACCAATTTCGAACGTCGTACTTCCTAACACGAAGGTTGCATGCTGTTTTCTTTTACCTTAAATGTGAAATTAAAGATTATTTTCCGCCTTTCGATTTCCTCGAAACCATGGAAATAACAGCTGCCGAAAAATGGTCGAGTCCCCTCATTTTTTTTTCTTGCTTCATTTTCATTTAGCCTGTTTCGTTTTATGATAAGCGCGTGAAAGAAGGCTGCTTTAAACTATAACCTCAGACGACGTGAGGAAAATAAATACTGTGCTCCGGTGGCGATAGGATTTATGATCGCAAATAGGGGACTGTAAACGGCCATGAAGTGCTTATTTAAAAGTAATAGACTATAGTTAGAGCCGTTAACGACCTCCAGAGAATTTCCACTTAATATTAAATTCGCCTAATTTGACCTTGAATAACTGATCCAAATATAGGATGAGCGAATATACTCGTTGAAGTATTTAAATTAAACTGGAATCTTAAGCCCATCTTTGCGAAAAATGTTACAATCTGAATATTACAGATAACAGTCTGACACAACGTAGAATTTAACATTAAATTTTCAAAAAATTTAAAAACTTTTTAACAACGGAAAAATTGTAAAAATGAAAAGAAATTAATTATGGTATACAGATTTTAGTTCAATACATGAAATAATTTTCAGCTAATTAGTTACCACAGACATATTAGTTTCAAAATTAATTTCTCAGAAATTAAAGATATCCAGCATAAAGGCTTATATTTAAAATGAACTCTATAAGATAGTAATGTTAAAGGGTCTGAAAAAAAAATACTATGATACTTTGTTATCATAAATTGTCATCTTGTGAAGATTTGTGCACTTATTTATTGAAAAGGAACTTAAATATTCAAGTAAAGATTTTGTATTCATTTCAATGAATCGCTTGCGCGAGAGGTTTGCAAAAAGTAGTTGCCTCAAATGGAAGGAAGTTATGCGTTTTTATGTAATATGCCAACCACACGAAATTTCACTTGCTAAACAGAACAAAGATGTCGTAAAAGTTTTAAATAAGCTTGTGGTGAGTTTATAAGGTATTTCTCCCGCCTTCTTCGCATGCCTTCGTGATGTAGTGGTCTGCATGCTCGACGCGTAACCGAGAGGTCCGTGGTTCGATTCCCGGCGAAGGTTTTGCTCATTTTTTCATGTCTGATGCTTCGAAATAACCTAATGTCTCTACAAGTTAGGCAACATTTCCTTTCGAAACCCTCTTTTTTGGTATAGCTTGTAGTAGAACATCTTTCAATTAAACGCTTTCCATAAATGAAATAAATTAATAACGTGTATGGTTCCATAATGAATAAATAAATTAATAACATGTATGGATAGAAAGAGATTTTAGAAATCACTAAAAATGAAGCAATGTTACTATGCTTTTGTGATTTCAGCTGTCGGCAAAAAATTTGAGGCTCTGAAAAAAGGTTTTTTAGGCACAAATAATACATTTGCGTGGGTTTTCTTCCCTAAGAAATGGATGATATATCGGAAACGATTTATTCCTGCACTTCGCTCTCACTTATTGCATCGTCTTAAGTGTCAGATATTCTTTTAAAGTATACATATGCGAAAGATAAAGTAAAGTGTTTTTTTTTTTTTTTTTTTTTTTTTTTTTTCAAAAAAAAAAAAAATTTTTTTTTTTTTTTTTTTTTTTTTTTTTTTTTTTTTTTATGTAGAGATGAAAATGAAATATCTACATGGAGAAACTAACTAAAGAAATATTTTAGAAGCGATATAAAATACGTATCTTTATTTCAATTCAATTTCGATTTTAAAAATCGAAATTTAAGAGTATTTTTGCATGAAATTTCTAAAAACGAAGCGTTTATATAGCCTTAGAATTCAGCTTCCTCCGTCAACATGCAAGAAAAGGCTTTTAAAGAAAAAAATTTTCAAAATTCCTATTTCTGAAATGCAGAATATACGTAGGATTTAAGGAAAGCTTCTCTTTTCCATTTTAAAATTAAGTTTACGGAAGGATTTTCCTTTTACTAGAATATGTAAGAAATATTCAATTTTTTAACATAGTAGCCTTCTGCATTATTCGTAAACAAATTAAACCGATGTATAAAAATGCAATTTTTCTTTCCTAATCCATGAATTGTATGTCACGATATAAGGTATTTTCTCCCTCCTTCCAGCATGCCTTCTTGGTGTAACGGTAGCACACTCACGCGTATTCGAGAGGTGCAGGGTTCAAGTTCCGGCGAAGACATTGCACATTTTTCACCTCTCCCCAGGATAAAAAATCATATTGACTCTACAAGCAATGTTAATAATACAATGTTGTTTCATCAAAAATTTTCTTTCAGTTCAAAGTGACTTTCATTAGTCTCACGCTTATGAGAACCTAAAAACAAGTAAAGTATTTAATCAGAGAATTTCTTTGACGTGTACGGAACCCAGAACGATTTAATTTTTATTGAAACGTTTCCTGCAATTAATCCCCAAATTGAAGAATTTCATACCTTTTAATACGCATAAATACTATTCATCTATTTACGAGTTTCTAATGCATAAACAAGTGCATTTTGATATATCATCCTCATGAACTCCGATTTTTTCTTTATTTTTATCGGTTTATAAATAAAATATAATCTCCTCGCCGTAATTTAGTTCCTCAGAAAGAGGAAGATATTCTTGAGACTTAAGCAACATGAAAGTTTAAAATCTTTAGTCTACGGATACACTTTTTTCCTACAATACTAATTTTTTCATTTGTTTTGTTATAATTAAAGACGAGCTTAATTAAGCTACCTTTTTGGTTGAAGACTTCTAATTAATCGATATCTGCAGGAAAGCATAAAGGTCATTTAATTAATGCTTTAGACTTCGAATAAATTGTGTTTTTATTTAGTTTACGGCGAAGTTTTTCCTCCCTTCGTTTTTTTTGACATGTTATTAAAAATGGCGACTGTTATCAAAAATGTTGAATCCATTCTAGTTTTTCTCATTTTAAGCCGAAATTAAAATTTGACGTAGGCATACGTTAGTTAATCTGCTTTGATTTAATATGGTTAATTTTATTATTGAAAGTACTTCAACGAATCTTTTAATCCGAGAACACAATAAGTTATTTTTTTCTGCTTTAAACTATTTAACTAAAAACTACTCATTGAATCACTGCTAAATTACACTGTTTTTTCGAACGTTATGTTTTCTCTAAATTTAAAACAAACAGGATTGCTTGTCTTGTTGTAGACGGGCAAGAAACTGATAATTACAAGTTATGTGTAAAATCAGCAAGGAATACACCACATTCCATTGTGAAAGAGAAAATAAAATTTTACTGGTATTATAAAGATTTTATTGCTGTTTAAACTAGGGGTCTCCAACGTTTTTGTCCCTAAAGCTGCATTCAGAGGACAGTATAAAAGGCACAAGTGGTTTAAGCCGAGTTGCTTTGCCAGGCAAACAGTCTGTGCAAGGTCAGAATATCTGGTTTAGGGCTCTTGGTATGAAGTCCGAAGTTTCCAACTTTATGCCGACTTAAGATAAGCGTCGATCGATGAAAGAGAACGCCCCAAATCTGACTGGGAAAACAGAGCGGAAAGATGCAGACACATCCACGCATGCGCAAATTTAGCTTTTCTAAGTGGATGCGGCTGAGACCCTGTGTCGCAGGTGTGAACGAAATTCCCGGATTTTATTCCTTGTGACTATGTGACATTGTCGCCGTCTGAACGCAGCCTAAGAGCACGTTCTAGAAAATCTAGTACGGTGGGCACCATTTACTTTTTCAAGATGAATTTATAGTTGAATAGATAACATGCATACATGCACATAAAAAAGAGATCGGACGCATTTTGCTTTGTGCTGATATGTGTGTTGGATGCAATTTCTATTTCATTAAAAATGAGAAAACTTTCACATATAATTTTATTGAAAACTAAAGCATTTTTATTGTGATCCCACAGCAGTGGGCACACGTTAAACGAGTGGCGGGCGCCATTTTGCCTGGAGATAGGGTGCATAGCTATAGGATTGCGAACCCCTTGTTTAGACGTTGAACCCTTTCCGCTGAAATCAGATCACCCTACCAATTAAAACTATCTGGAGTTTGTAAATCCATCTGTAGGCAATTGTTCTCAACCGAAAGAGTCGATAATTTGATATTCACCAACTGATCCAACCGTCATGATGCCGACTGCATCCAAATATGTTCTATCCTATTTAGAGCAGGACATCCCCAAGCGAAATGTAACATAAAAGAATCCTTTTCAAAGATTTTATTTTACTTCAGAGCCATTGTAAGGATCTAGGTTCTAGCTAGGGTTGAATTCAGAAGCTACTGTCTACTGACCACTAAACTGCCCTGAAACTGCATTAAACATTTATTATTATAAAAGGATTCGAAAAATGCGAAAACATAAATTGTAAGAATCTGGGCTCTAGCTAGGTTTGACCTTCTCTCCACAGACCACAAAATTTCCCCTGATTTGTATTAAACCATTATTATTATAAAAAGTTTCCAAAATTACAAAAATGTAAACTGTCTTTCAAGTACTTACAGGCAGATTCTTTGCAAAGGGAAAAAATGCAAGAATGTGAAACCAAGTTATGCTGTTTTAGTTTGAGTTATATGCTTGAAAGCTTTATGTTTAAATGCTAATATATTAATCAGCCATCTCAAAATAAGTCTTTTAGTTTTAAACTTACAGTTCTTTCAATACTTGCAGTGCATGTGTATGTTTTCCTTATTTGGATTTTATTTTTTTCTTGTAATAAATGCCTCAATGTGCTGCCACTGAGGAAAGAAAAATTGATCTTTTTTAATCGAGAGTATGAATATGATTCCGCGAAGTGGTAGAATTCAGAGAAATCATAAAAAATACGACAAATGGTTTGATAAAAGACAGGCAAGTACTTCCTTAAAAATTCTTGTGAACACGATAGCTTATCCCACATGTCGACTATTTGGAGTTCATTTTTAAGGATCTATAAGAGTCAAAAAGGAAAATTCTTGGATTTCCGGAAGCTTTTTCCTGGATCATTTTTTGTCTTTGGATTCTCTTTGACAGCCGATAGCACTGAAGTACTGTGACCGCTTGCAGTTTAAAATTTCGATCTATATATTGATTACAATAACACGCGACAAAATGTTTACGGTTTCATTTCCCTTTTCCCGAAGGATTTACAGAGTCCTTTAATTGCTTGAAAATGCTTCAGATGGTCCTGTTCACTATGGTCCCTCGCGTGTTGAAGGACAGCCTCTGTATGCGCTGGAAGAGCACGCAAAGCTGATGGAAAAGCGCATTAGAATGCTGAACTGTTTTCGTGGAACAGACGGCGGTAGGGAGAAACAATGTAAACGTGACTCTACCCGAAAGGGTTTTCTACTTTAGGCTTTCAACTTTAAACGATGTTTTGTTTGTCTTTACGTCCCCTCTCTGACAAGAAATATTAATCGAAGCACGCTGCCAAATGTTATTTTGAGTTTCTCGATGCACAACGGATAAGGATTGTTTAGGAAGAAGTATGACAAGAAACTGTTCTCAATAAATTAAAACTACTAAGTACGCTAAACTGAAGGCTATGGAATGTGATTTTAATCCTTGCATTCAGATCTGAATAGGCAAATCTGGAAGAATGAGTTCTGTATTTTTATTCAGTTTTAGTAATGTTTAGATATTTTAAAACAGTCATTTATAAAGGCTGAATTTACTAAATCCATTTCTCAAATGTTGCATAATTTTTTGTAGTAAAGTGCGTTAACAGAATTTCTAAATGTACTTTCCTCATTCATGAATACAATCAAAAGGCCTGTTTGCTTAATTTTCCTACTTTTTTTCTGTCTGTTCTAAACTTGAGCATTTTAAAAGTTAAGAAATACTACTTTTCTAACTTCTGCAATGTTTTCTAGGTAACAAAGATTTATATCGAATTAAAAGTGAAACTGCTAATCAAAAGACATAAATTTTTAATTCAGATATATTCCAGTTGTATTATCATGTTAATGTTCATATATATTTGCTTTTTAACTTTTCCAATGATTTTTCCAATGAGTGTTGAAAACAGTTATCGCTTAGTTGAAAACAGTTATTGTGTCCTCATTTTGAGTCATATAATGCAAGAGTTTCTATGATTCAGCTTTGAATTTTAATTTTTCTCTTTCATTATAAGCCTTTGTAATAAGTAAGCTCTTTTTATTTTGTATCCAAAAGATACAGACTATGTAATCTTGCTAATACCACAAATTACGTTTTTTAATTGTCAATTAAATATATTTTCCCGGAGTGAATATGCTGAATATCTGATTGTCTGGGGGTGCTCCAAAAACATACCTTTACATAAACGTTTACATGAAAAGACTTATGTAAAAGTTACATAATTCCATTTTTTTTCAAAGAATCAAACTTTTACGGGCCTTTTAACACGTTTACCTTGAAACAATTATTTCGCAGAGTTGCAACTTTTTTATGCCGATGATATGAGTTATTATAATCATATTTTACAAGTCTTTGCCTTTTTTGAGTAAATCACTTGATTTAAGATTGCTGACAAACTCACGCTTCTATGAAAAGACGCAGTTTCTTCAATTTTTAATTGAAGTATAATTTAATCCCAAGAACGTTTTCTTTTATGGTTCTTCTGTCCGCTTAAAAGTTTGCGTAGTGGAAGTTTTAACATTTTCAAAAATTGAAACAGGAATTTAGTTCAAGGCATTTTTTGGTCATTTCTGCGACTTTGTTACCAGCAAGAATTTTTAAATGAAGATGCAGTTTATCTACGATTTTTCTGGTGGTTTCGTGCGATATGTGTTTTCTATAAAACTAAGTAATAATTAAAAAAATAAGTTCTTTTTTCATTATTGCGAGAAACATTAAAACTCTGATTAATCACTTTACATGCATTTTGTAAAATATTAGAGGAAGTACCCGATGCCAGTTAAGTTAGATTGAGAGTAATGCATCTAACAACAGGGAGAACTATACCGCTTTAATTCTTCTCTAATAACGATGCAAAAAATAAGATTAATTGTCATACATTTTTCAGTTTGATGCGATATGGAACCGACACAAAAAATTTCGATACAAAAATAAATTAATTCTCTCTCAATATATCAGCAACAATGGCACGCAGTTTTTAATAGTTTTCGTCTTTCTAATCAAGTGTCGTAAAAACTAAAGTCGTAAAACTCGGAAAATGATCGTTTCGTTAATTATCGTTAATTATCGTTTATAATTTTCCGAGTTTTTAATTAATGTCTCTGATTTTAGCTACTTTTTTTAGAAAAAAGTGGACGTCGATTTTTTTCAGACCCAGAAAAGAATTGTAGAAAGTTTGTTGACGATAGCTATAGTAAACTATCTTCTTTATACATATAGATTATTAATGCATGCCTTATTAGAATAAATGCTCTTCAATAATAAGTTAATAAGTTATTAATTATATGTAGCTAACCCAATGACATCTTATAAATACTAGACAGTTAAGATGTAAAGCATAATCCTAACTTAATAGCTTAGTGGATACTATCCTGGTGTAAGAGATTAACTCATCCAACTACCGAGTAGAAGATCCATGGATCGAGTCGTGTCAAGTACGTAACTGGTTTATCATTTTTCCTGATTCGTAACCGTCACTACAGATTTTATTTACCCTGCTTATGACGTAATAATTCTTTCACCAACAGCAGAAGTCTTAGACTTCTACTTAGACTTGTATACTTCTTGTACCAAAATGTAATGAAAAGGTTATCTAACAAAACCTGTAACAATACCTAAAATGGCATTTTACAGAAGGCAATAATATTCAAGAATGAGCCTTTAGATTTACATCTAGTGTAAAACATTATAAGCAGAAAATAAACTTCACAAAGTTGATTTTTTGAATTCTTAAATAATAATAATAATAATAATAATTTTAAAAATGTGAAAGCTTTCGAATTATATATTACGCCCAAGGAAGGATATTTTGTTTATTTACGCACGCATACAAGTTGCTAGAGCATTTGGGCTAACGCCACTATGGGCTAAAAATATTTAAAAGCAGCATATCTTTAGAATTTCCGATAAACAGTCTCGCGCGCTGGTAATAAAAATTTTACGTTTCCTACCATGTTGCCACTGCTCAATTCGGAATTGTTGAGTTTTTTAATCAAAAATTCGTTAACGTTTTACACAATATGAAATAAACAATAAACCAAATTCGAATCTCCAAAGTCGGGCTTCCAGGGGTCCATGTTCGGGCGGAGGACTACGTTTTTCAGAATTTGACGACTCCTAGGTACCATTGTTTTTCCAAAGTGCGAGAAACATACATACAGTCATCTAGATTCTTAAATAATGAAGAATTTAAATATAATGCAGGGCAAATATAATTTAAATATAATACAGGAAGAATTTAAATATAATACAGGGCGATAATATTTGGTGGCAATAATTTGAAAAGTAATTCGACGAAAAATGCCGCTTAGTGACTAATAGTCCTTCTGGGTTAACGCCCATTTGGGCTAAAAAAAGGTTTGAGGATTATCAGTTAAATTACCAGCAATGAAGGTGAAATTTTCTCAGCCCCTTCTTCATTTATACTTTAATTTAGTATCGTCAATATTCGTTGATAGAATGGTATAAATTTATATTTTCTTTCCATTAGTAAACATTTATGCATAATGTCAACAAAGTAAGCAGAAAGGCAGGAAGGATTGAAATCATAATTGAGTAAATTTATTAGGCTTTAACTCAATATGAAAGTAGAAAAGGAAGATGAAAATACACAAATGTTAAAGAGCGGATCTTAACAGAGTTTAGAAATTAATCAAAATAGAGCGTGGAATGACACGTACTTATTTAAAGTCTATCATGAACGCCAAGAATAATGACGAAATAACACTCTTCTTTCTTCAAACAGATTTGCGTCGAGCTAAAGTCAATAAATTTGAACTTAGTGATTAATCATTCGTCTCCCTTTCGCTATTCAGAGTTTAAAATGTTCTACTTAACTTTTCTATGCACAAGATGCAGATCTCTCTAGACCGCCGACAGAAAGCGGAAACAAAAGGATAATATTTTAGGGTAAATTACTACATAACATTTCTAACTCTTAGTAAAAGGTTTACATCCCACATATACTCTGTTAGTAATCATCGGAATGAAATCTTAGGCTAACATGACTGAAATTCATCGAAATATTCATTCTGCTTTACAATACAAAACCTTTTAACTTAAAACTAAAAGTAACTGCAATTAAAAAAATAAAACAAATCTGAAAGGTTTCAGATTTTAAATTACGTCTAAGGAGACTTTTTTTAACATTTTGTGTGTTACTTTTATTTATTAAATATCATGTTCTTCGCAGTTGAACCACAAAATTCACTTCAAGAGCAATATCGCAAAATTATTTTTAAATGAGCATAGCTTTAGAATTTCGGATTTTTATATTTGTAGGCACATACTCCTTCAAGTTTCATTTCGATATCTCTTATTGTATTTTTATACTCTTTTTTTAAATTTTTATGTACACTACGAAAAAAAATGGGACAGTTCTATACCTCCCGTTCTACTGGGCCGATTGACGAAATTCAAACTGTATTTTTCATGTCTCGAAAGTGAGACAATTTTCTCAGTTTGCGCCATGAATGATTCCCTCGGCGAATTTCTAGCAACCTATTTTCCTTTCCCTTTTTTTCATTGCATACAAATTGAAAAAAAGTCATCGTTCACACTTTCAAATAATTTTCACTAAGTGCGTAAAACACACTTTGTGTTATTATCACTATAACAAATGTGCCAACTTTCAAAACGCGCCAATGTGTAAATTCATGTATCTCTCGGAAATTTTTGAATAAAAACTCTAATTTTTTGCAGGTGTACCTAAAAATAAATCTACTTTAAGATGATGTTCAAATATTTATAGGTTATAATACAAAATTGCTTTCAAAAAATTTATAAAAATTACTTAAAAATAAAAATTTAGAAAATAAATCATAAAAAATGGGGGAATTGTTTTTTGGAATGAACCTAAATTTTAAAATGTGAAAGGAAGAATCAAATAAGTTTAATAAAAAAAAGATATATTAGCAAATATATACCAAATTCAATTAACATTGAGGAGCTAAAACTATGAGAGCTAATTTTTTAAAAACTACTCGTGCGATTTTTACAAAACTTGGCATGTCATTTCAGAAAAAGTCTGACTTTGTGTCATAATACCTATATTAGAACAATGCTATATATAAATCTAATGCATATCCTAAGTTGCGCTTTCGAGACATGAAAAACGCAATTTGAACTTCGTCAATCGGCCCAGGAGATATAGAACTGTCCTTTTTTTTCGCAGTGTACATGCAAATTACGCAGAAGTTAACACTGTATACGGGAATGGAATACATATATGTATGCATTACATACATACAAAAACCTTCATTATACATATTAATTCATTCAAAGAATAGAAAATGGAGAAATGCCCTTAATTTAATACTTTAAAGAGTAAGTGTGAACCAAACTATCGAATAACAAATGAAACGACAAACCTTTATAAGTTCATTTAATTAAATTCAAGTCATTTTACCTTCTAGAATATTTAAATTTAATTTGATGAAAGTATTCCGTGTATAATAGGTGAAGGAAGGTATCGCATTCGTTTAAGAATTAGTTGAATTACTTAAAATAATTTTCGACTGCTAGTTTTAATAAAAGTAGCTTGTTTCATTCTTTTTATTAAATTTCTCAAGCTAATCCTTTCTTTTTTTATGTTTTCTAGTAAAAGAGGTATTCGAACTTGGGAATCTTATTTTAAACATCCTGGCGTTTTATATCAGCGGATATTTCCTAAATGAGATGTAACAGAAATAGTAAATTAAAGCATCGAAGCAATTATATTGATGGAGAAAATATGTACGTGATTTGATATGCATCGGAGAATGTTTATGAATATTCTTTTCCATTAACTGCAAGATTCGCGCTGTAAATTTTTCTAATTATCTTTCGCAAACAGAGATATTTCAAAGCAGGGTAACGTGTTTTTTTTCCTTCTCGTTAAATAATGGAAAGCAGCGGATTTCCGTTTTCTGTTTTGACTGTTGGATGTTAAGTTTACTCAGAATTAAGAAAAGTGACGTAATGCCTTAGACTATCATTTGCATCTTGTACTTTCTTAAATGATGAATTTAGACAAGAGCAAACCGAAACGACAGTGTTTGCAAAAAATGGCTAAAAAATGTATTTATTTGATTGATACTCTCTAGACGTTACCTATATTAAACTATCAACATTAACAGATATATGTACGAAGTAAGTGGTTACATGTCATTAAATTGCACGAAAACTTGATATTAATAATAAATAAGAAGATAATACTCATTTTTATACCTTAAATATTTATCTTATATTAAAAATGAACCTAAATAAAGTTATTGTATGAAAGAAAGTATAGTACATTTATAACAGTTTGTCAGGACTGAGTGTTCTGTGCATAGCTTTAGCGAACATGATGCTGTCTTTACTAGGGTCCTTATCCTCAAGTCCTGAACTGGAACAGGGAGCTGAAAAATGTTGGCTTTGTTCTGATGTAGATACTGTGCTGGAGAATAACTGCACTTCAAAGGGATTTAAAAAAATTCTCTTTTATTAAATCACTATTATTTACACACGTCCCAACTCGGGAGGGATACAGAAAGTAAAAGACCACACTTGGGCCTAACTTAACAAATCAAATAAATTTAAATAAATCTCTAAACCTAAATAGAAATGTAATTAAACTTTGCTCGCAGAGCAGATCGCGGAGTTTGGCCTCTCACTAACTGGTGCGTAGCAAGAAATACTAATACTAGCGCATTTCAATTTATTTCAATATGCAATCACGTAGTAAGCACTATGGCTTATAATTTTAGCTGCTAGCTGGTCAGGCGAACGTCGAGCAGAATGACCATGATCTGAGACTAAAGCTCTCTCACACTGAGAGGTTTCTACCTCTGGTTTAAATAGTACTTGGCTGTACTTCAAATTAGCATAAGCTGAAAACGCGCGCTTCTTCTGACGGGAAATTGAAACAGAGAAGAGATAGAAAGATTTAAATTAAAATAAAACTTGGTTAGTTTAACTGAAACCTTACAAGTTTAAGCATAGCGAAACATACCTTCCGAGGGTCTCCCACACATCTGTCACCAACATCACGACAGGATGTTTGGCTTGCTGCATATTTAGAGTGCCCCATGTCGCACAAACACAATACAAACATCCATACCTTCTCTGGGATTCGAACCTGGAACTCTTAGAAGACAATATTTAAGTTAGAAATAGCTAAGGAAAAGTAATGTTAATTATCTATTTCAGAATACTTCGGGCATCAACATTTTAATATCAGGTGTTGTTCTAAGTACATATACTCAATAACTGCCGAATGTTCAAAATAAAAACCTCCTTCGCGTAAGATCGTATACTGAAGACAATCATAATTTACCGCAATCTATTCTTTAATTTCTGTTTCAGAGCAACTCCACATTTCGAAAAACACGTAGCATGTAAATATTCCAAACCATCTTCACTTCTAACTTATTGCCAGTCTTAAACGGTATCCTAAATCTAGGAAATGGAAGTTCGTGTACATTCTGCAAGTACATTAAAAATGCAGTGAGCTCGGAACAGGATATTTCGCTTTCTCCAATTTCTCAGGTAATAAGTTTTCTTTACTTATACCTGACACACCGCACTCC
>KK118027.1:330933-341140 GCA_000611955.2 Stegodyphus mimosarum | reverse complement strand
AACACCCAGTACGAAAGGGAAAAGGAGTATGACTTATTCAGGGTATCGACTGCGACTGTTTCGTAACGCATTGATGCACTGTAAAGATTCTTTGACCAAAATCTTGCTTTGTTGGATACTGATGGTTTCGCCTAGGCGTGCATCCTCTGTGTGGTAAAGACTGCTTATGTTTATAAGTATAATATTTGCTCGATTGAAGACATAAGTACACTCTGTATATTAAAGTATTATAGTTATCAAGTTTTTGAGTCATTTAAGAACCTAATTTTTTATCTCGAAAATGGGAACATTGAATGTAAAATTTACTCTGAGAGTTATTGTGTTTTTAAAAGTTTGTTTCAGGAGTGCCGGAGGAAAATTATTTGCCCAAAGAGCGTTAGCCCCGAAGAGGTATTAAATTTTTTTTTGGCATTTTGTGTTCATTCTTTATAAACGGTGCCTCGCTTTTTAAATTGTTGCCACTAAATCCCTGTATTGTATTTAAAGAAATTAAATAATGAAGAAACTGCATAAATATATGTATGTTTCTTGCATTGTGATAAAACAACGATACCCAGAGCCATAAAATTTTGAATAACGTAATCCTCCTCCGAATATGGGCATCTAGAATCCCAAATTTGGAATTTCTTTTATTATCGATTTCATGTTTTGTATCACTCTAACGAATTTTTTATTAAGAAACTCAACGGTTACAAAGCGAGCAATGGCAACACCCTACGAAAAAAAAGTTTTTATGTCCAGCGCGCGAGACTGTGTATCGGAAATTCTAAAGATATGCTCATTTTAAAATTATTTCGCAATATTTCTGTTGAATTCAATTTTGCGATTTAAGTGCGAAGAACATGATATTTAATAAATAAAGGTAACACAAAAAGCATTTAAAAAACGCTCCTTAGAGCGTAATGTAAAACCTGAAAGCTTGGAGTTTTTTTTGCATATTTGCTCTTCTTGCACAAAGAGGAGCAAGTCTATAAAAACCGTTTATTAGAAAGCCTATGATAAAATTATAACTTTAATGTTCATGAATAAAATTGGTGAAGTGATTAAAACAATAGAAAAAGCAGATGCAATAAAAATGGGAAAATCGGGAAAAAGTTAGAATTTGGGTTTTGAAATTTCAACTCATCACCTTAAACCTGATTTAAGCTTAAGCACACAATCGAAAATATAAAACTGATTTCTGATACTCTGAAATAGTTACTGATACGCATGTAAACTAAAAACATGAAATTAATTGTTATGGCGCACACATTGGTACACATTTTATGCACGGATACTATAACAAAGTGGTTAGTAATTACTATGAAGTAGTAATGGGCAAGAGAACATTTCTGGCTTTCCTTTTCCCTAACATGTGCGTCATGTTCTTTAACGCGAAATTTTAAGGCTCCCTTAATTTGACCAACGTAAATTGAACCACAATGGCAAGGAATCTTGTAAATACCCACTAATTCATATCCGGAATGGGGTTCTATGTACTATAATTTATGTCGTAAAATTTTGAATGAAATAACTTTTGCATATTCATTTTTAAAAACTTTCTGATTCGTCAAATAAATATCTGCAAAATTCCAAATTTTTCGAATAATTATTTTAGAAATCGGTATTCCGTAATGAATTATTATAATATTATTAAAAGAAACAAGCGATTTATTTAACTGACATAAAGGCCCTTAAATTTTTTTTTTTTTTTTTGAAGAAGCAATTTTTTTTCTTTTTATTTTTCCCTGTGGTGATTCTTTAACGGATATGCCCTATCACATTTTCTTCGAAACAGCAAAACTTAATTTACGGAAAAAACCTTAGTGTAACTGCTCATTCTTTTACTTCCCCGCAACGTATTCTTATCTTTGTAGAGACATTATGTATTTTAGAAAGAAGCAGGGACTCGAACCACGGACCTCTTGAATACGCGCCGATCGTGCTGACCACTACACCACGAAAGCATGCTAAGAAGTTAGGAGAAGTACCTTATATACTACCCGTTTTAAAGGGCGACTGGGGCTTAGGGTCCCGAATCGCCAAAACCTGGTCGTGGAGAATCATCATTCACCACCTTTTTTAGTTCGGGCGCCACGGTAGAGACATTAGGATTTTTTATGCGGGAGACGGGAAAAATGAGCAATGCCCTGGCCGGAACTCGAACCACGGAACTCTCGAATACGAGCCGTGTTTGATGGCCATTACAACACGAAGGCAGGCTCAAAAGGCGGGATAAATAGCTTATATACTGTCCCTTTTATAGGGCGACTAGGGATTAGGGTCCCGAATCGAGAAATCCTGGTGGTGGAGAATCATCATTCACCAACATTTTTAGTTCGGGCTCCACTTTAGAGACATTAGGTTATTTTGAAACAAGAGAGATAAAAAATGAGCAATGCCCTCATCGGGACTCGAAACTCGGAACTTTCGAATACGCGCCGAGCGTGCTGACCACTACACCACGAAGGCATTCTAAGAAGGCTAGAGAAGTACCTTATATGTTTTTATATTTTCAACTGTGATAAAGTTACCTTGCAGCTCCGGAAGGCATTAATAATAAGATAATACTAATTTTTATTTCTACGATAATGAACGTAGGTTACTGAAATAGATTATAATTATAATAAAAACGGAATATGTGAAGCGGTCATATATATGAAGGGAAAAAATTATAATACATTCCGTTTAACGTTCCTGTCAGTAAGCATAATTAAATGTAAATATAGTATTTTTCTTATACAGTACTTATATAGTAAAATATAATTTTAAACGTGAAATGAATAATATTAAATACAAATGCAAGTTGTATGTGCATAGATGGGTCACAAGTGGTAGAGAAATA
Source organism: Stegodyphus mimosarum (assembly GCA_000611955.2). Taxonomy (NCBI): domain Eukaryota; kingdom Metazoa; phylum Arthropoda; class Arachnida; order Araneae; family Eresidae; genus Stegodyphus; species Stegodyphus mimosarum. The sequence goes on along the minus strand of KK118027.1, from coordinate 338,316 downwards.
ATATATAAGAAAAGTAGCAAGAAGCAAATTTCTTATTATATGAAGTTACAAACTACTGAGAACAACAGACCGAGAAAATATTGTTCATTGGAATACTGTATGGAAAGCATTTCCACCTGACGTATGTATTTTAATATTAATGACATTTACTGGGAATTTTCTCTCTGCAAATCGATTCGAGCAGACCATTCCGATAAAGATGGAGCAATTCACAGCTCAGGCATAGTAATTCTGACTTTCCAATTCCCACCTCATTAAGCCAGCTTTATGCGGTTATGCCTGCTGAAGAATATTTCACTTTCATTTAGATTGCAGCTAAATTTAAATTAAGAAAACTGCTTATAGAAACATGTATTGAAAAATAAACACAAGTTCCGCCATTTATTATAAAAGGTGTTTCATGAAGAAAGATCTATTTTATTTTCAAATAATTCATTGTTTTTCCACTTATATACTGTTTTCAGCTTTTTATATAAGTAAATTGCAAAAGGATTTGCATATGAATAATGAATAATACCTGAGAATATAAAGATAAATCCTTTTCAATTCATATGGGAACAAGAAACGATTATTTGAAGCAAACTAAACACGTATATAAACAATTAAATGTCACCTGCAATGAAATTCAATAGCGTAAATCAACAAATATTAAAATTAATTGAGCACTCAGAATCTCATTTTATTAAAATAGTCTGTAGAGTCATTAGAAGTTTTTGAAGCAGGAGTCACGAAAAATGAACAATGCCCTCGCCGGAACTCGAAACTCTCGAATACGCGCCGAGTGTGCTAACTATTACATCACGAAGGCATGCTAAGAAGGCGTTAGATCTACCTTATACACTTCCCCTTTTAAAAGGCGACTGGGTGTTATGGGAACCAGTCGCCAAACCCTGGTGGTTGGGAATCATCATTCACTGCCTTTTTAAGTTCGGGCGCCACTGTAAATTCATTAGGTTATTTCGAAGCAAGACATGAAAAATGAGCAATGCCCTCGCCGGGACTCGAACCTCGGAACTCTCGAATACGCGCCGAGTATGCTGACCATTATACCACGAAGGCATGCTAAGAAGGCGGGAAAAATACTTTATAAGTCTTTATAAAGGATTTTACTTATAGTAATAAGATTTAAAATAAAAGAGTTGTTTCATGTGAGTATAAGGATTAAAGTTCAAACATGCGTTTGGATTTCCAGTTCCAGTGCCATTTGTATACATTGTCTAATACTTGAAATAAAATACACTTTTAACGATTGTTTTCTCATAAAATAACAATTGCTTCAAATAAAAAATGGAAAACAGGAGAAAGTTGTTAATTTTACGAAAGAATTATTTGTAAAAGTCTTATAAACATCTGTGAAAAACAAGATTTCTGATATTTATCCTATCTCATTTATTACCTTACTTTGTTGGAATAAGTGCTATCTGGAAATTGATCCTGTAAAAACGCACTCTTTTACAGGAATTTATTAGAAATGGAATAAAATTGTTAAATTCAGTTTTCAATTTCGATGACTTGTGTAATTCAAGTATGCCATTTAACAATGCCAAACATTAAAAAGTTTTATAAATACATTGTGTTTTTCTGTGACATCATATTTACCACCATTGCGTCTTTCCATCTTATGTCTGAAACTTGCGGAATCAGTTTTAGCAAGTTTTACCACTCTTTCATCTTTTCTTGCCAATTCATTCTTTCTGCATACAGAATAATCCATGTTCCCCCCCCCATTTTTTAACCTGATACTGCTGTTCTGGCCAGTATGCTATGGAAATGGAGAAAATACTAATCGCTGTGGTTGATATTCAAAAAAAAATATTTTACAATGGAATAAGTTATGGTAAAAGTAACTAAAAGATACTTTTATTAAATGTTTCAATTTCTTATATTGGAACATAAAATAATTATACGCACGTAATTGTTTTATCACAATTCAACCTGGACCTGTAATTTAGTTTAGTCATTTCAATTATGATCTTAGTGGTCAGTGAATTTCCGATTTTGTAATTAGGTCTGCGGATAATATACATAGGTCATTTTACACTTTGGATGGTATAATCGGTAAAAACTTTGGATAATATCTATGAGTAATTAAAATATTATGTAAAAGGGTATTTACAGGATTCTTCGCCAGTGTGGTTTAATTTACATTGGCCAAACTAAGAAAGCCTTAAAATTTCGCGTTAAGGAACATGAGGCGTATGTTAGGAAAAAGGAAACACAGATGTCTTTCTTCTGTTGCCCAACATTGTTGGTCCGAAAATCAGAGTTTCCATTTTTCTGCAGCCAAATTTATTCAAAAACATCTTCCATTAGTGAATTATATCTTCTAGAGGCGTTTTACATTCGAAAAAATCTTTCTGTTCTAGTTAACGACACTGATTCCAATCCATCTTTACCTTCTGCTTTTAAGAAAATTTTGTTTTAGTTTTCTTGTCTCATCAATAGATGGCGCCAGTAACTTATCGCCTGTTTAGCCATTCTTATCTTTGCGCTATGGCAGCTCAGGATGATGATTTGGTAAACCATCGAAACTAGTCCTGTGAAAATTTGCAAATATAAAGCTGATTTTTGTTCTTTGACTTCTAAATTAGTAATTTTTATCTGACAAATTTTTAAACTTAAATTTGTACGAAACGAATTTTAATTAATATTCTACATCTTAAATAAAACAATAGTATTACATAGTATACTTTTGTCTAGAGTCTCCAGTTAAAACAAGCATAAAATCATATCAATCATCGTACTGTTAAAGCTACTCTTTCACAATTTATAGACATCCCCTATTTTAATACTTGCAATTTGTTCAACACGTAGCTTGAGAGCAGGTTTCTTTCTTTCTTTTTTTTTTTAAGAAGCAGACTTAAGATAAGAAAAGAACGTTGCTGAGTAACTTTATTTAGCGAGATCATAAAATGATTCCCAAAAAGGCACTTTTTTAAAACGTTCTGAGCCATTTCATTTATACTTGATGTTATCAAAGAATGTTATCTGATATTCGGAATTCTTTTATATTGTAGCCTGCTCTAAGCATCATATCTCACTTTCTAAAGACTTAAAAAGAAAGAAAAATAAAAAGCAACGTATTAAATATTGATTGAAGATGCGAATTTACTACAGTGCAGCTGAATTAAAACGAAAATTCCAGTAAGCTGTTTTTTTTCTTGTTGTTGTTGTTGTTTCTGTTTTGTTTTGCGGTTTATAAGATGCCAAGATAATTTTAATATAAATTTCCATGTTTATTTGAAGTTTGACGTAAATTACTTTTAATGAATGTTCGAGTGACCAAACATAGAACAATTCACTGCAAACTTCCTCGAGCACAAATTTAAAGACCATTTTACTATAAAAGATGAGCTTTTTACTTTGAATATAAGCCACGGTATGCAATAAAATTTATTTTATTCAGAATACTTCCTTGCCAAAAATTTCTGTCTCTTTTACAATAGTTGATCATCTCGAAACTTCAGTTCAACTACTTATTATAATGACATTTTCTAGGCTGTCATCCATGACAGAATTTATTTTCCATTGTTATGAGGCCCACCAGCGGCCGAGCGGTAAAGTCGGTAGTTCGGTCCGGGGTTCGAATCTCGGCGAAAGGACTGCATGGATGTTTTCGTGGTTTTCCCCATGTGTAACGTGTATATGAGCCAGTTTCGCTTAGAAAGTCATCCACGAAGGCCTCCCTTCCCTTGGGCAGATAGTTCTCGCGTGCTTTGCCATAATTAAGTAAACAAACCATTGTTATGTTTTGTATCAACATCAGAAACTTATTAAAAATCATTTGTAGTAAACAAGTGAAAAGCTTCAGCATAAATAAGTGAGGAATTCTTGCTCACTGCAGTTTTTTTTGGAGCCCCGTCCAAATTTATTAGAGCGTTTCTGTTACAATGAGCAAAGTTGTTGTAGTTTTTCACGCACAACAAGGAGAAAGGATACACGTAGGGTAGAGAACTACGCTTTTGACAGAAACGAAGTGGAATCTAAGTCTTTCACGAGATTGCTACGTAGTAAAATGTCGGAAACTTTCTAAAAATTCCAGATAGAGGGAAGATTTAGTGAGGACATCAATGCTGCCTCTGGTTTTTATCCCAACAATGGATAATGTTGAATGGGATGCTTTTCATTTGCTTTTTCCTAATAAATCGAAAATGTTGCCTTATCTAGAATTTCAAAGATCTTCCGGGTTGACTTACATATGTAAAGTCACATGTACAAAGAATTTTAATGCACTTAAAAGGGATTTTATAATTCCCCATGAATGAACCTCCAATATTCCGCTTTTTAGAATTGAGAACTTAATTTTATTGATAGATTTAAAGGAAACTAAATATTTTTACTGCTTGAAGTATTATGAAAATGGATATTTCATTTAGGGACCAATTGCTGTCAGTTTAAGTACAGTATTAAGTACAGTTAAGTACAGTATTTCCGATAATTTTTTAGTTAGATTCTGCATTTGTTTACATTAAACTGCGAATAGTTCCTTTTTTCAAGCCTTTTAATCAAATTTAGCTTTAAAAAAAACTAAAATATTTAAGAATTCTACATGCATTGCAAATATGTATGGCTATAATCTTCTTGATTTTATAATAAACTCAAATCAACTCACCAAAATTCCAAAACAATTATGCAATTAATAAATAACGTAGCATTTCTTAAGCCCAAATTTCATATTTTTCTTCTAAATGAACTTCAGCCTGTCTGTAGTCTAAATGCAAGAGCATTAATCTTCTGAAATTTCCTATTCCCTGTGACTGCAAACATTTATGTATAAATATTGCACTTCTGTGACAGTTACTTTATATGATACAAAATTAGAACTTTTATGATTATGAAATTAACATTCAGATTTGACAGTTATGATGAATCATTCAGTTTTAATTTGGGACAACCTTATTTCTAAAATAAAAGAAATGCAAAACGTAAACTTTTATCTAGACTGCTTGATATTTATGAATTTTAAATAAATTATGTAATGGAATATAAAAATGCTTTTAATTAATAAAAAAATTAAAATTTCTTTGTAGAAATTTAAATCTTGGAATGGAGTTTAATTTTTTTTCTAAAGTAAACAAAGTAATGAGTTATAAGTTACATTTAATCAAGAGTTTGATATTCGTAGATTGCTTGGTAAGAGATCCAGATGATATACACTTAAAGTATGAATTTAATGGCAGATTTGTTTTTACTTTGAAGTTAATATGAAATGAAAATTTGAACTGCATTTTCGACAATAGAAAAACACTCACTTCTTTTAGTCTGAAGAATTATTTTCTGTAAAGCAACTCTAAATTAAAGTTAATGTGTTTGAATTATTAACACTGGTTAGTAATTTGATAGTAAGATGTAATTTAAGTTAGAAATTTGAATCATTGACCTTTGCTGGACATGAAAACACATTCCCATATAAATAAATATAACAAATTATATTTATTTTATATCAAAGATATATATGATTTTATATCAATATTTTATATCAAAGATATTGATGTGAAACATAGATTTAAATGTTTTCTTTCTCATGGTGAGTAAATAAAGGAATTTATGTTATCAACATAATAAGAAATACCTTATCAGGGCGCCACATGACTTTTACGCCTATTAAATTTCATTTAAACGAATTTCCATGCATTTCTTTAGGGACATTTTTCTTATTTAATTAATTCAGCTCTCACTTAGACAAGGCAAAAATACATAAAAACTCAAAACGTCTCCAATAAAAATTATAAAACACAAAAATATAAAGCACCAAATATAGTTAAAAACAGTTAACAAGCAAATTTTACAATTAGAGTTTCTATGCAAGAACAAGCAATTCGGCCAGCGAGCATGAAGACAGACTTTTCGAAGCACAAAATTGAAAGTTTACTTTCGGTTCCACTCGGCAAAAGGACATCAAATTTAGGGCAAAACCTGAGTTAATTTACTATTCCACTATTTTACTAGGAGTTTCAAATCGGCTTCGATAGGCTTAATTCCGTATCACTTAAACAACTTTTAAAGTGTTGATAATTCTACAACTATTGCATGCACTTTGACTAAAGGCATGAAACCCTTAACCGGTACATAAGAACCACTTAATTAACTCACTTTTAAAGCAAAAAAAATGCACAGTTTACCAACATATAAGAATAAAAATAGTGAGCTCACGGAGCCGGATAACAGAGTGGATATATATATCTATATCTATGTATATATATATATATATATATACATATACGTTTAGCGCGGATACATATGTATACGTTTGCAACCAGAAAGAGAGGGGCACAACTACAAGTTACAGAAGTCCCATATACAAAATCAACGTTCTGAGGCTACTTTTTTTTGAGTATGCGAGATACATGCATACGTACGTACGTATGTATATCGCCACGAAAAAATGTCTTCTGGCTCTATTTTAAATCCATCTTTCAGTCCGTTTTGAAAAAGAGTCCTTTATGCTGTCCATACGTACAGATGTCATGCAAAAACTCCCTTTATAGGGACTCTAGAGCGATCAAAAATGGGTATTTCCGTTAAAATATGATTCTTTTACTTCATTTACTTCGTAAAAGAAAGTTAAAAAAAATTTTTAAATTCATGTAAAGAGTGGGATATTTAATAGCCTTTGTTTTTATTCTTATGCCAAATTAATTTTGTTTGCGCTCTGTGAGAAAGAGAACAAGAATTAAAAACGACTATCGTATTACTTACTATCTTTACTTGTTTGCATTATTTGCAACGGCAAAGTGCACGCTTTAATGAATTTTTTTTTTCAAATTTATTTTGAGATATGCCTATACATATGCTTCTAACAGCGTTGAATAATTTCGTATCTCTTTCAAGGAATGCGAAAATACACATTAGTTAATATATGTTTGGAAACGGAAAATTTTTATGATGCGATTTCTTTTTCCATTTATAAAATTACTGTATGAAAGAAAATATTCGGTCTCGTAAATTATTCTTAAGCTACAGTCACACAGTTTTTGAATAATGAGGCAAAAGATATGACATATTTCTCTTCACTGTACATGTCAATGTTTTCAAATAAAACGGAGAATTAGCATCGTACTAGAAAAGTATGCGCTTTTCTCGTTCCCATTATTATTCAAGTTGTTTACTTGCATTTTTCTTTTGGTAAGAGTATTTAGATTTTTGAATGCAAGCCAAAATTTTCTGATCTTCTCACTTTAAAAGTTTTGCTTCCGAACAAAAGTCATTTTATGTTACAGGATAAGCAATAAGTTTTGCTTAATTTTTTCCCGTTCGTTTGACATATTTTCCAGAACATTAATTCCAGTTCCATATATTTCCCACTTTTTTTAACTAACAGATTCGAAATGTAATATGCATGTTTCTTAAGAAAATGCTAAAGAAAGAGCTTCTAATGTAGAT
>KK118027.1:293136-330835 GCA_000611955.2 Stegodyphus mimosarum | reverse complement strand
GAAAAAGATTCTTTAAATCATAAAGTTAAGACTGCAATATGCAAGATCTTATTATAACTTCGAAACATTGCGAGTGTTCAGTGCAATAAGTGGTGTTCTTTGACATCGGAAACTTTACTAAATTCTTATGAAGCTTGTTTTAATTTCTGGTAAGCTTGGTTTGATCTACGTTCAACTCTTCAGTTTATAAGTTACTTTCTCCCTCCTTCCAGCCTGCTTTAGTGGTGTAACGGTAGCACACTCGGCGCGTATTCGAGTGGCGTATTCCATTGCATATTTTTCATGTCTCAGGCCTATGAAAAATTAATGATTCTGCAAGTTACTAATACTGCTTAGAATGAGTATGCTGAAACTTTGCTCACATTTTATTTTCTACTCGAAAAACGAAAGGAAATGAGTAATGTAACTGACTTGTGTTTTATTTGCATTAATATAAAATGGTGTGAAAATTAACACAGTGTTATGTTACATATATTTAAGTGAAGATCGGTATTTCGAATTTAAATTTCAGTAATTTTTAATCAATTGTTTAGTTATAAGTGAGCTCTTTAATTCTGAACACCTTTTTGAAGACATCTCAAACAGAAAGAGTTTCTAACAAGTTTTTTAGAACCATATTTAGTTTTCGAAGAAACAAATGAAAAGAAATATTTTAAGCTTATTTAAATTTGGAATCGTTAATTACAATTCTTAGCCCAAAGGAGTGTTAGCTCAGAAGGGCTATTAATTTCATTTTGGCATTTTGCGTCGATTCACTGTAAATGTCCGTATCACTTTTCAAACTGTTGCCACTAAATATTATCGTCCTATGTTATATTTGAAGAAGTTAAATGACGAAGAATCTGCATAAATGTATGTATGCTTCTCGCATTCTGATAAAACAATGGTAGCTAAAACCATCATATTTTGAATAATCCTTCTCCGAATATGGGCGTCTGGAAGTCCAAATTTGGAATTTCGAATTTGTTTTATTACCAATTTCATATTTTGTAACACTTTATGAATTTTTTATTAAGAAACTCGACAATTACAAAGCTAGAAATGGCAACACTGTAAGGGAAAAAAACTTTTTTTTTCTAAAGTTTATTTACTGTTATTAAATAACAAAATATTAATTATAGCATAAAATGTCCTTAACTGCCAGTTATAAAAGTACCTACTTTACCGATTGCTAGATATGACTAAGTAATACCAGAATGGAGAGTAAAAAAACAAGTGGGGAAATGAAATGTCAAAAGAAGATAATACTTTGTAAGATAGAGTAGAATTTTTATTTACATATATTCCTGTTAACTAATACACAAAGTTTGTCAATATAATTGATTCTATTCTTCTTAGTTTTTTAGAGCATATAAATGAAGTTGAAGAAGTTCAAACAGCGTTTAAATAAAAATACTAAGAGGATTTGAAAGAAGAAATTTATAATCTAAGTATTATTTGTCATTTTAAAATGCTTTATCCCCAATAAAAGTAGTCACGTAAGAGCATAAGTCTATTTCAAAGTACTAAAGTATCAAAACTTGTTTGAAATTTTGTAAAGGACGAAAACATGAATTTTAAACTTTCGCATGAACTGTTGGCAGTTACCCAGGTTCGAAAACTGTTTGGAATGGCATCACGTACTAAGTCTGAATTAATTTAAAGCTAGAACTATTATTTTTTAGTTAGTGGTGTGTTTCAGAACAGGAATGGTACTAGGAATGTTAAGTGCAAGCTTTGTTTAAAATTAACAGCTTGTGTTACGGAGCATGCGTAATGTGCAATATTTAGTAAGGCAAATCTATGCTGCATACAGAATATATTAGCATAATATTATTTTAAGAAGTCTTTTGCAAATGGCGTAAAACATAAACTTTATTTCATTTGGCTTAAAATACTTTGGTATATTATGTTTACACTACGTTTCAACTAAGACAAAAAAGAAAAAAAAGAAAAAATTTAAATATCATTGAATATTGCAGGATAAAAAGCGGTGTATATAACTTCTTGTATATATATATATATGTATATATATATATATATATATTAATATCGTGTATTAGTTAGCAATATGGCCAAACATACTACACTGCACACATTTGCTTGGACAGTCTTAACATAAGGTTTTCCAAATAAAAATATACCCACACCAAATTTCAATTAAATGTTGTTTTATTTAATATATATGTAACATGGACGTATATGTAACATAAACGTATATACACTTTATCGCGTGTAACACAACTTTAGAAAACGGGTGCCCCTAACCAATTACAAGCTTCTCTACAAATGGAATTAACATGCTTTACGATGTAATTTGGGTGTTCATTTATTTAGCACAACTTGTATATTATAAATAGGATGAAAATCAGATGATTACTCACAAATCATCTTTTCGTTATTTGTAAAACAATGTCTTTTCTCCTGCATCTTAATTTTTCATTTTCTTTTATTCTTCCACGAATTGTGAGAACATGCCGTGCATACGGTAAAGTGGTTAGGGGAGGACTGCGATGCACAAGAGCCCGAGTTCGAATCCTGCAGAAGGACTCAAAGTTTTATCAGTATTTTCAGCAGTTCTTCCTGTGATTAATTATTGCTATTGATTGCTTATTTTGTAATCATTTTTCAGTTATATAACAAATGGCAATAGCTTTTCGTTTTAATATTTATTACTTGTATTATTATGTATATATTTGTATTGCTTTCTAAATATTTTAAAGCACAAATAATTATTACCGATTTTACTTTTTCTTCAGAATGCTGGAAAATTTCTTCTTTTAGACTATTTATTTCATATTTTATTATATTTCTAATAGCATAAATTCTCTTGAAACAAATTTTATTACTTTTCGCTATAGTTTTTATACCTTTTTTAATTAATAATTTCATTCTATCCCGCTCATAATTCCAACTTATTAACTACCCCTTAAAATTTATGATTAAGACCTGTTATGAGATATGGTTGCAATAGTTACAATCTCAAATGTTTATTTTTTGCTTTATAATAGATTATCAAAATTATTCGTAAATTTAAGGAAATGAGAAAGTAAATTACGACACAGATTGGGAAAAAAGGAAAAGGAAAGAGGATATGATATTGTAAGTCATCTGGCGAATTAAAATTTCTTAAGCACAATTAATGGCATTTCCCGAAATAGCCACAGTTATTAAATGTTTGCAAAATTAAAATTAACTTCTGCTCCTGCGTTTGCTTTGCAGCGCTGATTTTTAAACATTTGAATTTAATTGTTAATTAAAAAAAAGTAAACTAGTATTTTGCACAAAAATTGAAGTATTCTACTCATGTTCTGAATATATTTCCTTCCTTTTACTAATATCCTACACTTAGGTCCTAAAGATATGCTTATCTGCAAGACTTCTGCCATTTTTCCTTTCTGAACGAAGGAAATTATACCTTGCAAAAATAACATATATTCAACTCGTGGCTTAGATTATCGAAGAAAAAAAAACTTAGTTGCATTTTTAACAGAGAAAAAGTCGTGTATTATTTATCGCAGTGTGTTTCACATGCCTCGAATATGTATCTTCACTAGCAAGTTCCTACCTCTTGTAATAACTAACATGGGACGTCATTTCTTACCATTCAGTTCGTTATTTCGCAGACCAAAACAGCCAAAGATCTTAAAAGCTGAAATTTTTTTGAAAAAAAATTCTGAAAATTCCGATATTCTTGTCATAGTTTTGATGGATGATATAGAAAGGAATCACAAATGAGTCTATTCTTCAACACATTTGTTTTCTTACTTCCTTTGAAGCATTTTCTTACCCATGCACTCTCAATATCGATTTTTTTAAAAGAAGCTTATAAAGAATCTGTAGAAAATCGTCTGGAGCATCTAAAAATTCCTTTTGGGGGTATCGATTACCTATTAATCCACACAGAATTGCGTAACCATCGCTATTTTAAAAATTACGGTTGGTTATTCCAATGATCAATAAAAAGCAAGATTGTTTCGATACTTAACAGCAGTTTCAAATATCCATGGAAAATGAACTGTTTATGAGTTTATAGAAGGCAATTCTGGTTACTTTTTAATTTACGTAAAACATAATTTAAGCAATGCCTGTTTGGAAGAATATGAAGATATAATTTTCAAAAGAGAAATCTTCCATAAAAACCCTTCATGTTCTTATTTAAAAATAGCCTAATTTCAACGAGTGTTCCATTTTGTATGAGCTGCTTATTAATAAGTGCATCATGCTCTGAATTTTGATATATCTTTTGAAAAACGTTCTAAATAAATACATATTTAAATTTAAGCTATTGGGTTTCTAAAATGAGAGCCTGAGTCTCTGACTGAAGAATTTTGTTTTGGAAGAATACGTTGGAAGAGTTTTAAAATGTTTTTAAACACATATATATACACATAATATAGCAGCAGTATGTTCATGCCCGTCATGATAAAAATTACAATAATTATCAATATTACAATATGTCGATGCATTAGTATTGGGGAAAAAAACTTGCATTTTCATTCATCGTTGAGAAGATATTATTTTTAAGTGTCGGTTAAAAGAAGTTGCTTTCAATGCATGAAAACGATAATATTCGATAGAACTTCAGACAGAGCGTTGTAATTCTTGTATTGTCTAAATAAGAAAACGCTGTCGTATTTCCTTGAGAATTGAATTTTGTATGACTGAATTTTTATACTAGCACAATATCTTTTGAAACACAGTCGAAAGAAATTTTCGTTTAAAAGATTATTTCCTGAAACTGAAATGACAAATAATATTATTCTCTTTTTTGAACATTTTGCATATTTGTCTGAAATATTAGAAACCATAGGTCTTAAATAAATATAATACATTTCTTTTTACTTTAGATTTTTAACTATTATGTTCCACATTCTGAAATATGTCATAGTTTTATATTTGTTTTTTTAACAATAATTAACTTTTTCGTATTTATAACAACTAAAAATGAACTAAATGTAATTAATGATAAAAAGCAGGAATAGAAACAAAAGTAGAATTCATTTATTCGAACGACTTTATGAAAATAAACTTCGGAATTTATTTTTCCAACAGAGGTATCTTCTTATATATGAGACCAACGTTAATAACAGTAGCTGTCTGCTGGAAAGAAATGAAACGTTCCTTTCGATTTAAATTAGGATTTGCTTTTACCTTTTTCGTGATTTATTTACTATAATTTACCGCAGGTTTGCAAAATGAAAGATTTATATTACAATCTGCATTTCGAACAAATGCCTGAAGGAGAAAAAAAATATTTAAAACTCAGTAGCTTCATTTGCTCAATTGTAATCTAAAAAATAACTGGAAATTCAAAGATTTATTTCTCCAAATGTCGTTCCTTGGAAATCTCCCTTGATTAGTTTTGGAATGAATATCTTTTGTTTTAATATTACTTTTGAAAGGAATGTTTGAGTAAGACTTTCATTACTTGAAATATTATTGCGAACCCTCACAGTCAGTCGTACGTAGAATGAAAGCATGCAATGTACACAGAATTATATCTCTTTTAATAAGAATTCATTTTACTGAGAATTTATACTTCTCCTACTCTCTATTCTTATTTTTTTATTCCAGTGAGTTTTTCTCTTAGTTGCAGGCAAGCTTGGGCAAATATTATTGCATGAGTAGCTCATGCATTTCACAGCAGAAAACAAGATTTATCTGCTTAAAATTTGGTATACTAAAATATTTATGCATTTTCCTTATTTGGAGTAAATGTCTCTTTCTGAGATTACTGCTTGCTTATATAATTTTTAGGGACAAATCATTGGGAATCTGAGTAAACATTTGAACAGTTAATTCTTACTCAAAGTCGTGTATTTCTTGTTTTTGTTTTCTATTTAAAAATTTAGCTAAACGTTTTAAATGTGTTCTTATTGTTGTTGTTGCTGTTGCGACCATTCTCACTTGTCTGACAGTAACATCAGAATAAATACGCGAAATTCATCTAGGCAAAAAGTGCAGGATTGTGTCTGTCGTTGGCAAAACCCTTGAGCACCATACAGGTGATAGCACGACTTCGCTTAGTTCCGTCCCTAATTTTGATGGAAAGCAGCTCAGGGGGACTGGTACGAGGATTTCCCCCTGAGCTGCTACCAACCATCTTCCCCTACCAACAACCTCTCGAGAGGACTTTCGACTCGCCGCATATTTAGAGTGTCCCCATGTCGCACGGACGCTACATATTTGCGAATTTCCATGCCTTCTCCAGGACTTGAACCCCTGCCCTTCGGTACCACATTAGGCTCCCTTAACCACTATACCGTCTTGGCTTAAATGCGCTTTATAACAAATAATAAATAACACATGTTCTAGCAAGTACTTACGTATTTTAACTATGTAAAAACGATTCTTCCTTTTTGGTACTTAGCTAAATTTCTTCTAATAAACGGAAATATTTTAATTTTGATTAATAATTAAGATATTACATTCTTCAAGTGAATACTTTAAATCAAAAATGACTAAAACAAATTGAAAAATACGTTTGATGATGCTATTTTATTTGAATTTAATGTAAAACGCTGTGGCGTTTCACTTATTTAATTCAGTGTTCAAAACCTTGAAACCCACAAAACACTAGTAAGCTAATAATCGCTGAAGTGTGTGAACAAACATGTAAGACTTAAGAAGGGTTAACTACCCTTTATTTCTTAGAATAAATACAATCAACTCCAAACTCGGATATACACAAAGCCTCCACTTGAACTTAAATGAATAGGAAGTAGTTGGTCGCTAAATATTAATTAAATCAGCGAAGCCAAGCAAGGGCCTAAGGGATGGCCGAGCGTAGTAATATCTAAGAGAGACGTAACCAAAAGGCATACGCGCTAGTCAGGAAATCAGACTCTCTCTCTCTCTCGAAGTGGGTGAAACATCAAGTTAAATAGTACTTTTACTCATTTGCATTCACTGCGTTTCTGAAATTACATTCTGGTGGGAAATTGTAAGCTGAAACTAGAAAGATAGGATAGGTGCATTACTTAAAATAACTGTTAATAAAATAAGGATAAACCTTACAACATCTAAAACGCTTGTTTCCCTTCACTTTTGTTATGAGTTAATAAGAGTACAGTTTACAAGAATTACAAATATTTTCTCACAGCATTTAAAATTTAATTCCTCTTCACACAAACCTAGAAACCTTGTTCAAATTCATTCACATGAAAGATATCGGTTTACGAATCGTTGTATATACGCTTACATGTACTCTTACTTAAATACTAAATTTTAATAATTATCCTTGCTTCAAGTTACATTAATTAGAATGCTAGTTTTGATTAAAATAAACGATCTAAAGTTAAACAAATTCAAATATTTTTTACTTCTCTTCTATGCTTGTGAGAAAATTAAATAAACTAAAGCAAAATTAATGTGCAAGATGCAAAGAAATGTAATGATACATAATACTGTATAACACTTTCGCTGTGATTTACTTTAAGATGTTTGGATTACTATCATCCATACAACTAGCTCTGTAGAATCTAATTACAAAGTGCCACCGACCTCCTTTCCTGAGTTATGGAGATGGAAGGGATGCTTACATGCAGATCGAGACTTAATAGTATTTAATATTAAAACTTTTGAGTATTATAAACACAAATAAATATAAGATAACAGTCTACTTAACGACATAAAAATTCACATGTCAAAGACAGAACGGAACGCAAGAGATGGATCCTCGTCCTGGGGCTGCCTTTCGAGGTGAACTATCCAAGCTCTTGAGACCTCATCGCCGACGACGCAGACCCCACAGTCCCGGCCCGGCCCTATGAAAGGCAATGGGACACGTGGTCCCCGTATCGAAACTATGAAGGCCAAATCCCCGACGACTTGGTCGATGATCTCCGATCTAGCTCCACACGCAGCCAAAGGAACCGACAAGACAGTACCAGTACGGTCCCTGCCGAGCCTGAACCAACCTGAGAATAAACTCGGGCTCTAGTCCTGTGAAGACTGTTAATTTTTCCCCGTGGTTGAGACTGCCTAAGTACAGATCCTAGCCAGTACTTCCCAGGAATTCTCCTGAGTCAACCCCCGGGGGGAACATGTCAAAGACAGTCCTTCGATGAACCACAGTTCCCTACTTTTTATAAAGGTAGCCGTAACATCTTTAACTTACCGATTTGGACAAGAATTTTTCTCGTCGTCACATACTCCACTCGGAACTAAGAGGAATAATTAACGGCTGTTGCTCTCCAGTGGTTCCGTCCAGATGATCTGCCCTACCCATGACCAGACAGGGCTGCCATTCTTCAGGTAGAACCCAACTCAGAGGGTGAGCAGATATCCGACATAAGACGACTGCAGGCTATCGGCCGACTGGCCGATTTCCTGTTAAAGTTAACCACTTAAATCTCTTTTTTCAAAATCTTCATAAATCTCTGCAGAGAACGAACTCGTGACTAAGTTCGAAGTGATAGAACAACATGCAAATTGTCACAACTGAAAATATATAGCGTTGTATTCGATTAACTTAAAATGTTTTTTAACTCACACAAAAATATGTTTTCCTTATTTGTAATCAAAATTACTGGGCTTGATTCCTAAATTAAATATTTAGTCTAGGTTGCTTCAGCTATTATTTCGCTGTTTAATAAACAGAATGATAATTTGATTTTCATAGAGATTAAAACTAACAAGCACGCTTTAATTATGCAAATCTTTATGCATTAAAAATGTACATGCAGCGTGTTTAAAATAATTTAGTGGCTTCATTCCTAATTTTGCCTTAATGGGCAAGCATTAATGTATCGCGTAAACTGACAGGGTCTCAATGAATTGTAATGTTCAGTGAAATGTAATTTAAAGTTCAATAACAACCGAAAGAAGGGGAATATATTACAAAATATTAAATATAATACATAAAAATAACATTTCATTCAATTTGAATTATGCACAGACCAATAGTTTATGATTCGCATTCAATTTGAATTATCGAATTTTCAAAAGGCAGGTTTATGCTTATGGCTACTAAATATATATATATATAGTTTTATTGATTTTCTCTTTTGTTGATAAACGAAATTAACTTCAATTCTTTTCTAATTCTCAGTGATTTTTTTAAGAACCAAAATGCAATATTATGTTTGCTAGCAATGAAACAATCCATCATTTGGAGGACTGGTACATAAGAATTAAAGAATTCTTCCTGAGTAAAAGTTTAGAGTAACGTTTGGATTTCCATGTCATTTAGAGTCAAGGAAATAATCTAAAAATGTAAAAAGTAATCGATTTAAAAGAAGATAGCAAATTCATTAGCAAATTAAACGTAAAGTTTAAAGACTTTTTTTAAAGTGTCATGCTTGAAAAATTAATTAATTAAACTGAAAACGTTATACTTTTTTTTTAGCCCGTTAGTTCTTATTTCAACAATGGACGTTTTCCTTATCTACATCTTCAATAAGTATTAAAAATTCGACAGTCATCATTCTTCATTATTACGTTCAAATCTTAGTTACAAAAGAAACTTGTAAATTTACCGTGGTTAAAATGAACTGGCATTCTTTGCTTCAAAATTTAACCTTACATTTTTTTCTACAATATTTGATAATTGTTTTATTTGAGATATTAAAACTATTGTACGCACATATTTGTGCTTACGTAATGTATTACGATGTTGTACGTAAATTACAGATATTAGATTGATTAAATTTGTTCTTCTTGTTGACAAATGCTCACTTGTCTCACCTATAGTTAGCCCAAGCCCAAGATACGCCTGTCGTTGACAACAAACAGTCTTGAGCATCTTACAGGTGACAGTGGGATTTAGGTCTTCCTCCCTCCCTCTTTCCCTACCCTCAACCTCTCGAGAGAACTTTCGGCTCGTCGCATATTTAGAGTGCCCCCATGCCACGTACACTATACATTTACAAACATCCATGCCTTCTCCGGGATTCGAATCCGGGCCTTTCGGCACGGCAGTCAGCGACGTTAACCACTATACCTGTTAGGCGGCTCTAACTTCCCATGCTGGGAATCGAACCCGGGCCGCCTGGGTGAGAGGCAGGAACCCTAACCACTAGACCACACGGACTCAGTTCTAGAATATATGAAAAGTTTTCTCAAATTTTAAATTTTAAATTCATAATAAATTAAATTCTGATTCGGTAACTTTCTTTTCTAATTCATATGGGTGTCACCACTAAATTAATTTTGCAATAATTTCACTCTAAAACTATGATATTTCTAAAAGCTACATTGATGTAGTATGTCTATAGCTAAAGAGAAATAGAATAGTTCTCTTTAGCTATATATTCATTGCCTAGGAATCTAAATTCCACTGAAATTTACAACTACGATTATAAATTTTCTATATATATATATATATCTCACAATTGCAAATTTAGTATCAGAATTCTACTCCTGGTTTCAGATTTTAACTCTTTGAGATGTATTTCACATTCCAAGAATTTAAATAGTACTTCACCTGTTTGCTATCACATTGCATGTTTTACATGCCTTTAATGAGATTTCCATTCCGAATGGTACAAGCGCATGCCTATTTATTCCTAAGACAAATCTGGCCCTTCAGAAGCAATCAGTGAGAGATTCTTCTTGAATTTCCTGTCTTCATTAGCCCGCCGTGCACTTCTAAGGCCGTTTGAGATTAGAAATACTTAGCTGATAATTCGTTAGAAAAGTCTGGGAGAATTATTGCCGAGCTACATCATTCGCCTCAGTATTTAAATTAGTTGCCACTAACCATCAGCCTCCTGTACGAGATTAATTGCTCATTGATATTCAATTCTATCTCCTGATTTCGGTAGCGGCAAGATTTTGTAGTCTTCCAAAGTTTCAAACGTCAGCTCGTGATTAGTTGGCTTTAGTCTATTGAGAACGCATGTGATAGTCCTTTGGTGATCAACTGAATCTCTTGAGAAATGAAACCTTCACACGCTTGCGTTTATTATCTCCTTAATCTGCTCTTTTATTTACATTATGGATGATCTAATTTTTACATCTGATGATAAATTTACATGAATATTTATATTGATCTCACAAGTTTTATTTCAGGTTTCATTTACAGATAAATCTTCGCATATAAGATTAATAAGTGTACCATCTGTACTCTGTATTCGCTGTATTGCTAACAAATACTTCATTCAATAAGTGTATAGAATTATTTCTCTTACGAGCTTTCAGTCATCATTGCGAACACAGTTCTGATAACGTGATTTCAAGAAAACTGAAAATTAAGAAATACTAATGCATATCAGTTTGAATTTGCGTAATATGTATCAATATGTATAAATAATTACATCTATATATATAAAGGAGAATGTCTGTGTGTTCACGATTAGCTCAGACACTGCTATAGCTATCGTCACCAAACGTTCTACAATTCTTTTCTGTGTCCTGTAAAAAGGCGACATTCACTTTTCTCGAGAAAAAAAAAGCTAAAATCAGAGCTATCAATTAAAAACGCTAATTTTCATGGAATTGCCAACAGCTTCGCGCGCTAGAGATAAAAATCTGCTTCATTTCTAGAAGTGTTGCCACTGCTCGCTTTTAAATTGTAGTATTTGTTAATAAAAATTTTTTAAGTTTTACAACGAAATAAAAAAAGCATTGCCAAACACTAAATACATTATTTCCGATTCCAAAAATTCGTGGAAATCCATTTCGACTATTTTCAACTTCGTACGACTTTAATCAGCCGAGGTATGAATGAAAAACTCTAAAAACGCTAATTTTCGCACTTAAAGTCTCGCGTATTGGAGATAAAAAAGGTTTATTTCGAAAAGTGTTACTACTGTTCGCTTCCAAATCAAAATTTTGCAAGTTTTACAAAATCTATATATATAAAGAAGAATGTCTGTTTGTGCGTTTGTGTGCTTGTTCGCGTTGCTGATGTTTTATCAATTATGATAAATTTTTTTGGCCACATATAATAGACTAAAATTGAATATTGGGTGGAATTTGAGCTTTTATGACAAATTTCATTAGAAAGACGAAAAGCATTAAAAACTGCGTGCCATTGTTTCTGATACAATGAGAGAGAGTTAGTTTATTATTCTATCGAAATTTTTTAGATGGATTCCATGTCGCATTAGCCTGAAAAATATATAAGTATGAATCGTAATTTTTGTGTCATTATTAGAGAACATTACAGCGGTATCGTTCTTTCTGTTGTTAGATACTGTACTCTCAATCTAACTTAACTGGAATCGGATACTTCCTCTATTATCAGATAAAGCTAAATCATTTAAAAACAAATGTTATTTACATCTTACAATAATTTCACAGCTATAACTAACATTTTACAAAATTAAAATTAACATTTCAGAGCTTAAATTAACATTTCGAAAATTAAATTAACAGTTCATTGATTATATATTGTTTTATCATTTAACTTCAGGTTAAATAAAATACGTGCATCATCTGTATACGTACTACGGGAAGTTAGAAAAAATAATTTAGAGTGAAGACGAAACCATTTCAATAGGACTTCTCAAGTTTTGGAAATGTACTTTTCTGTTACATAAGTTTGAATGTTATGTAAACTGTTCACTTAAAATTCCGCAGAATGTACGGATGATTTTGATTTTCTATTTCAGATAACATTTGTATTTATTTTTGATTTGCTACATGAAGTACTGCTACATTTTTAATGAATGATTAATAATTGTTTTAAATATCTACAGTATTTAACATATTCTTTTCCTTTATTTTTAGGTTTTCTCAGAGACGCAAAAAATGAAACTATAAGCAACCAAGGTAATGTTCTTAAATTTTACACTTAATTTATATTCAAGAAAATAACCAATTGTGTTGCCTTGCAGGAGACAAACATGTGCACATTACAAAATGGAAGTAAGCAGAGTGTTCAATGCTTTTACTGAACACAGCTATCCTATTTTTAAAATTATGCAAATACAGGAATAAGTTGTTTAGTAAAATCCATTCCTTAAAAGAACGATATTTCAGTTAAAGATTGTCTCACCCATATTAAATTAGTTTAATTTTAAAATATTTTATTCCGTTAAGTATTATTTCACAATAAAAGAACTGAACACTGCAACTGTTATATTTCGGGCAGATTAGCAAGACAATTGTTATCTTCAAGAAGATTTAAATTGTGTCACGTCGATATGCATGAAAATGCCAATGATGTGATAAAAGTATTGAGATTTTAGCTTTAATTCGTCTTGTAATTACTTATATCTCATTATCGGTAATGAATCTTAGAATTTACAGAAAATTTCCAGTTACTCTCGATCTCAAATGTTTGTAATTTTTGATTCTTTATCTCAAATTCAAAATCAAATAGGTTTCGATCTCCGTATTTGCGACCTTAAATTCGAGTATATTTGAAGTAAAATGTACACAATTTTCATTTCTTTGAAGAAGTATCTGGATGAGATAGTATTTCCATAATTATGTCGAGATTGTCTCAATTATGCACTATTTTCCTGCAGTCAGATAAAGGCTGTCAGACGATCTACAACGTCTTTTTTATGAATACGATTATTATTATTATTATTAATTTTATTAAAATATTTTAATATAAGAAACTTTTAAAGTGGGAAGAATCAAAGTGAATTAAATTTCTAATGATACAGTATCAATCAAATTAATGCTGTGTATAATGATGTATGAAACAGTAATGACAGAATGGTAAAGCTAATTTATACACGAAAGAGTCTGTTAATAAAGCGAAAAATTTGTGATAACTGATATCCTTAAACTAAGACCTGTAATCCTAATTTTTATTTGTACTTTCATTATTGTAGTATACAGTGGATGAGGTTCAATCGTTTGTTTTTTACTATGATTTACAACAAAAATGTTAAAAGAGTAAAGATGCCTAAGGATGTAATTTATTGTTTTTTTTTCGTCAAAATTCATTTTAAAATGCATTTAATATGAAGTGAAAGGAAGGCAACAAAATGGTTTAAAAATATGTAATTTTGATTTGATAAAGTCCACATATGTGTAGGATTTATTCTAATGTTATAGTGAAGAAAGCTTTTAGGGGTGGGACAAATTTTAATTATCTAGAATCTGAATCTTAAACCTAAAAATTTCAAGAATCCTTCATATAAAAATAACGATAGGAAGGAAGAAGGAAAATAACTTTAATTTATGGTTCAATGTTTCAAGAAAAAGAGCAATTTAAAATTTACATTTAAGAAAACAAATTAAAAAATATAGTTTTCGAAAATTTATGTGATATAGTTACAAATTATATTTTAAGAAGTTAAAGACATTCCTCCCATGTGCGTAGTGTTTAACACATCCATTTAAGAATCAGAGGACTTATATTTGCATTCTAGAGGGGGTGTAGTTGATTTTTTAATATTTCATTTTCTAAAGAAATGGCTGATGACTGTGCGATCTGATTTTTAAGCTTGGGCACATTGGCATAGTCTCTAAAGAGATCTTGTAAGGTTTTAGTTTAAACTGACAAAGTTTTATTTTAATTTCCCTTTCCTATGTGTTCTTATTTTCAACTTCCCGTTAGAATGAGCGCGCGTTTCAGCTTTATGCTAGTTTGAAGTGGAGCCAAGTTTGTATTTAAGCGTTAGCAAGGAACTTCTCGGAGTGAGAGAGCTTTTAGTCTCAGATCACTGCTGCTCTGTTCGACGTTCGCCTGACTAGCTAGAATTTAAATTCTAAGCCTTAGCGCTGTTACGCTGTTACTTATTGAAATAATCTAAGTGCGTTAGTATTAGCTAAATCTCGCTACGCACCATTGATCGTTTAACATTGCGGCCAACCTCGCGTTCATAGCTCTGTGAGCAACGACGATTTAATTTCTATTTAACTTTAGTTTAAATTATTTGATTGTTCAGTTTAGACCCAAGTGCGGTCATTATTTTCTGTTATCCCTCCCGAGTTGGGAAGTGGCTGTACATAATTGTGGTCTAATAAAAGAGGATTTAAAATCCTTCTTACGTGCAGTTATTCTACCACTTAACCACAGAATTTTACCACAGAACATAGCTGCATTCAGCTCCCTGTTCAAGATCAGGACTTCAACTACCTCACGAATATGTTAGCCAAGAGTATGCATAGAACACTCAGTCCTGACAGTCTATTTTATACAAAATAATTTTTACAGTGTAAACTATACGTTCATACATAAGCAAAATTCATTGTTTTTCACATAAAAACGAAGATTTTAACATTTTCCTCTACAACAAAAAATAAGTCCGCCTTTCACCAAATACTACTATAATGTGATAACAACTATCTGATTCAATTGCACAATTATTTGATTCATTTAGGGGTTAGATAATAGCATCTTGGAGAGATACTGCTCCATATTTCATGTATTAATATGCATTCTTTATTTTTTTTTTTGGATACTTAAGAAAAAATTTTGAGAAATAGCTGTAATCTACTTATATTTATAGTCATCTACCATCTAGATCGTTTCTCCTAATAACCAACATGTCTGTTCAACTGTATTTCACATATGATTAAAAAATAGTCATCAATTAAACAAGAGAAAACCTGATAAGTCTTAAATAAATTATCCATTAAAAGTTAATTTTTAGCATAAATATATTTCTAAGTTTTCGAAATGCAACACATTTTTCACAAAATCTGAACTTAAATTATTGTTCTCTGGTTGCTTTTAAATCTGTAACTGGAAATCCCGAAACTTTTTATGTTTCTAACAAGGTAACAGACTCTTATAAAATTTATTGCCAAGTTTTATATTACAGTTAGATATAATACTACTGGTGGAATGCAGCCAGGAAATTATCAATGTTTTCTCTGTTTCTCAAAATTTAAATTCTACTACTTCTTTTTTAACGTATTTTCCCATTCAATGAATTTCATAGAAATAAAAAAAGAACGTTCCTTTCGTTTTCCTAGATTCTTCTCCAAAATCATTATTTTACTTATTTATATAAGAACCTCAATAAGCCTTTGAAACGTATGTCGATTATACAGGAAACGTTTCAACTGAATCTCCAATACAAGTTGATTATGAGTGAAGCATTCTTGTTCATACTCAGAGTCTTCTCGGACACTCTAAAACCATTTGAACTTCTGGAAAGTACTCAGTGTTAAATTTTCCTCAAGTAGAAATTAAATTAAATAAATTATCGTGCGAAAAGGGATTGATAATTAATCTAAATACTTTTCAATTATTTATTATTTGAGACGTTGGTGGGTTAATTAATGATTGTATCAGAGTGCAAAATACAGCTTAAGAAATATTTTAAACATTAAATGGGTAAAAGTAAAAGCTCATGTAAGTCATAATATGCATAGCTGTGCATTCGTAAGTTGTATATATGTGTTAGGCAGGGCTGGATTAATCATTAGCCCATTTTAAAGCATCAAAGAAAGGAGGCACAACGAAATGGTCCTTAAGGACTCAAGGTAAGGGGCCACCACAAAAATTTACCATTGTCGGTTTTACTGTGGAATGTATGGTGGAGATAAATCAAGATCAAGAGAGAGGGCATAGGAAAAAACAGACATAAATATATGCAAGGCACTACAATTTTTCAAGTGCTTAGGGCTTTTAAAGGACTTAATCCCGCCCTGGACTCAGGAGATAAAGGAATATTGAAATAGATTACCAAAGTGCCCGCTTTGATCTTGTTTCAAGATGTTGCTGCATTTTTTGTCCCAAAGCAGTCTTGTTAATATAACGAATTTTCATTAATTATTTAATGCATATTGACTTAATTGATTGTTAATGTTAATTAAAGTTTCATGTGTATATTTCGATATGCAAGCACTTTGACTACGTTGCCGAATAAAATATGACTGATACTTTTCGATATATTGAAATGTTGGTCTGAAATTAAAAGGTCTTTGCAACGAGATAGAAAGCTTTATTTTTTCTGTTTTAATTCAGGCGTACCATTAAATTTCAGATTAAACGATTGAAAACAATTTAAAAGAAAAGTTCTGTAAAGAAATTGCGGACACTTTCCAATCATATCGATTTCAATAAAATTCTTCTAGCGACATAACATTTTATTTTAATTCCTCACAAACGTAGCATTTGAAGATGAATAAAAAGACAACTCAGAATGCTTTCTAGTATAACATGTATCGGAAAAAAATACGATAAAAATAAGCAATGTCTTGAGATGTGTCATAAACGTAATTTGGCACGTTTCCTTCAGAATAACTTATTTCTTTCTTTGCTGAATTTTATTGATCGGGTATTCGGAATTCTCTCGAGTTACAAAATCAGAGTTATTTCACGCTTAAATACGCCATTAGGTTTTCTGAAAGAAAGCAAATTCATCATTCGGGTTAAGATGAAATATGAAACGCAATATCGTCTTTCTGTTGAATGAGAGAGTCAAAATGATTTATTTTCGACTCTGTCGGAGTTGTTCTGGCAGAGGGCACTCTTGTACTACTGTTTAGTATGCCATTTAAACAAACCCATGATAAAACGCGGAAATAACACATATGTCGGTTCTTTTACATATGTATTACGTTCAGTAAGCGTTATTACGTTCTAGGTAATAAAGAATGCAGCTAATTTACTTACGACATGTGTACCAGTGGAGGGGCCAGACAAGAGTGATTTTAACTAAATTCTAAATATCTCCTCCCCGTCCAGTTTGACAGTTTGATATTTCACATGAAAATAATTTTTGACATTAAAATCTCACCTATTTTAAGCAATTTTTTTCCGTTGAAAATTATTTTCTGTTATAATTGTTTGCTGTACTACCTTGATCCTTATGGTGGTTAGTGGAGCCAGCTACTCTACAGTTAGGCCTGGTTCGAAGGCATGAATGTTTGTAAATGCATAGCGTCTTTACGGCATAGGAGCACTTAAAATGCCTTTCAGCTCAAATTTCCCACTCAAGGTTGGTAGTCAAGAAAGAAGAACACGAGCTACATAGATCCGTACTCCCAAGCCTGGAATGGCGTGAGAAAACATGCAATGTCACTTGTAAGGCGCCCAAAGCTTTGGACGATGCCGTGTTCTCTGTTCCTCTTCTCCATGACGAATTCTTGAATCTCATCTGGATTATGTTCAGATTAGGAGGGCAACAACAAAATGCAGACTTGTTCTTCTTTAAGTGCCATAGCGTTTTTTCTTGGTGATAATAATGGTAGCAAGTCAAAATTTTGAATCACCGAAGGGAGGGTCAGTGCTGTTCGCATTGACACAAACCTATGAAATATACATTTCGCCATCTTTAGCTTCGTACGTTTAACACAATAGACGTCACTTAATGTGATCGTGGTTAAAGTTATCATTCGGATATCTTTGTCGTATTCGGATATCGTAAAATCGCCAGAATCACTAGTAACGGCATGTAGGTATGTGTAGAAATCAACTTTTTGTATGCTCATCCTTTCCTAATTTTTTAAATTTGTCATTTTTATATCCAGTGTAAAACACGCATCTAGATCTCATTTTTCATATCAAAAGTGCGCATTATACACTCGAGTATACGGTAACCATAATTTTATCTCCCTCCATCCACTGTACATAGGTAAAACATGTAATGTTTTCAATAGTGAGTTTTCAGTGAACAAGCGCAAATTAGGCTCTCCACAATACGTATTTACTCTTTTCAGAAAGACGTCTAACTGTCTGTGTGTAGGAGTGTAACGATGTTTCGTCTACTATAACTCGCGCTGAAGCTTCCAAGAAAATTCTTTTTTCCGTATTTAAGCTTCCTGCATTCACAGAGTGAAATGATTAAATTTTTTTAAAACTGAACAACCCGATATCTTTAATGAACAATCGGAACTGATACTTTACTTGAAGCCCATAACAGATTTTTAATGAAAAAGTGGTACATTAAAATATAATCCAAAACTTTTCAATTTTAATATTTAAGAATTTTATATGAGTTGAAACAATATATTAGATTTGGGTTAAAATTTATATAATGGAAGTGTAAGTTGTACTTGAAGCTCTGAAAAGACTTACGTAAAAATATGTTATGAGATAATCCAAACCTTCTAAAATTTGAGGCACATAAACATTAAATGTTTCCTCGGAATTATGCTAACGTAATGAGAATACGCTCATTATGCAGACGACCTCTTGTTGTGAAGTTTTAAAGTACTGGCCTCAAACTTCAGTTTTGTGTTCCTTTCACTTTTGTGCGGAATCATTTTTCAAATAAAAGAATTTTGCCGCGAAATATTATCACTATGCCTTATTTTTAAGGAAATAACCCAGCATATATAAATAATGTAGCGAAAATAAAAAGAAATGTATGGCAACTCTTAACGCTTTTGAAGGCCAAGATGCCGGAAATGGCCTTTCATGCCATAACGGCCCGAAACCGCCGAGATTGCGATGTTGTTTTATTTCCTCCTGCTAAGATATGCAGTAGCAGGTTCACTTTCTCCACATACATTATGTCAATTTATTGCAGACAGCTTGTTCTAAAAGGCTAATGGAAGCTTCCTTTTTACGAAGAAGAAAGGATGTCATTTGAAATCTTCACACCTCTTTGTATGTTAATAGAAGGGTTCTAGGTTGCACCATTACATTATCGTGTCGCAGCATAAAAGTGTATACTCTTTACGGAGCATTATGTGTAATGATACTGTTACTTAAATTCACATCGACATGTCATTCGTCAAGTGAATTATGAAGTGTACGATCGGCCATCTCGAGGATCATCAAAGGCAATCAGCACACGATCGCGATGTCTAATTGTGAACATTTACCTTATTTGTAAATTATGGTGTCAGTTTGTGAGGGACCCTTACCTGAAAGGATCGGGTAACGAAAGCCTAGAGTTACTATCTCTAACGCTAATAGGAGAGAGACATGTACAGTTAACTTCAAGAGGGAGCTGAACTTCAACAGGAATCGACTACGACTCTGCCACTTTACAGCTACTATATGAGAGCGGTTGAATTGCGCATGCAAATTTGAAAACTGGATTAAGAACAATAGTGAGGTCATATGAGTTCAGGCAATGAGCTGTAAAACATTTCTGCGTATTATTCGGCAATTAAGTAATGATCTATATATTATTATCCTGTAATACAGCTGAATGAAACCGCCAAGCGGATGGTTATATGGGTCCTTGGTGTAACATTCCTTTAGGCATATGCAAGACTTTGACTACTAGAAAAAGCAAACTTCTGATTGGGCAGCTAGATTTCTAAATTTATAATGGAATGAGCAGGCTTATGATGCTATACGGAGACTCGATAATATTCTCAAACTATCCAACTATCAATATATTTTACTTATATTAAAGGAATATGGTTTTTATACCCTAATGAAAGGATTTCCTTCACCATAAGCAAGGTAAAACATTACTGTTATTCCTGCATTGCTGTAAAAGATAACTGAATTCCCTCTGAAAACAGTTACCTATTCTAATCTAATACCTCGTTTCTGGACTGTATGTTTCTGTATTTTGGTTTTTATAAGAAATAATTCTTGTGTAAAACAGTACTCCCTTAATTTAATCCTTAAAATATAATTACTATTTTCTCATTTTAATGGAAACCTGTCACACATTTCTTAGTCTGTTTATTAAAACTTTATATTGTCTGCAGCACCTAACATGGATTTATTATTATTAGATGTGCATTATTGATTATTTAGTGAGTCTACAATATAAAATTTCAAAATATATAAATGAAAAAATGGCATTCATTTTATATTTTTAAACTTTCATGTACTAAATTATGTAAAATTATCTTTAAATAATTTATGCTTTTCAATTTTAAGAATTAAATTAACTGCGTTTCATACTCAGTATACCATTTCTGTGCTAATTTGAGTATTTAATTATTTTCCCTCCTTTCCTACCCCTTCCTTTACCCTCCCCCTTTTTTCAATGTTCAATTTGTTTTCCCTATGAACCCATTAAACTTCTGTTACGCTTCTATTGCAATTATGCCTGAAACATCTGCATAAATCTTTGGTCCGTTCATTTCACATTAAACTAATATTTCACACAAAATTTCCTTAAATAATTCTAATTTCTGGAACACTTTTAATGTACTTAAATATTACCTCATATTGTGATATTAAAATGACAATATACCTCAAAATTTGTTTTCGCTATTTCACCAAAAAAATGCATAAATATACGTTATGTCCGTGACATGCAAATAAATCCTACATTTGATCAAATTATTATTAAAATGATACCTGCGATGAAACTGCATTATTTTATCATAATTTAATCTATTTAAAAATGTGTTCAAACAACAACATGGGCTCTGTTTCCCGAGAGTATTATGTTCGACTCACATTTTTTTATGTGCATGTTATGTGCAATTTTTGCCATTTACCGTGTTTTTTTAAAATTACATATTATTCTTTTCAAATTATAAACTTAATAAAATTCTGTAATTCATGTAATAAATTTCAAATAATAACTTACTGAGGCCTTATTTTTCATTACGGTCATAATTACAAATAAAAATGAATAACACTTTCATGACAACAATAATTTATGCTATGATTTACAATTTTCTCAACAATAATTAATATTTCTATAATAATTCATCATGAACTTTGCCATTACATTTTGAACATGATACACAACAATTCTTGTCTTCTTACAAATTACGTATATAATACTACATACTTATATTATTTTGTGTACTTACTTTATCCTAAACAATATAATACTAATACAAAATACGGCCTATTCCCAAAAACGATCAACAAAACGGTATAAACGTATATTTTAACACGATTCTTTATTATTGTATTACATAACTTATGCTTAAATAATGTATTACTGTATTACATATATAACATTTAAAAACATTAAACCGTAATATAAAACTACGAACATTTTTAACTATAATATACAATACATTTTGTTATTCCTAAAACTACAATATTTACGAATGTATATTTTACTAAATCATGTATATTACAATGCAAAAATACTTTACTATGATACTATATATACTTTACTATATATAATGTCTACCTATGTTTATTCATCAACTGTTGTATTTAACTCTTTTCTAAATTCACCTAAACGAAACACTTTCTTAAAATTCTCTTGCGAAAACTTTCAATTTTACGACCACGTTTCACTCCTGCTTTCAATCTTCTTGTCTATCGAACATGCACCTAATCAAATGCACTATCCGAAAACTTTTTCTATTTCCCTCCACAAACTGAATTTTCTCTGTTCCATTTCCCTCTACCTCACCCGTTCCTGAATCCGAATTACTTCCCGTTTCCTCTTTTTCGACGCGACATTACTTGCTAACGTTTCTGTTGTTGCTCTTTCCTTCACCCCCCCTCCCGATTACAGGCACCTGCTACTACAACGGCACCTGGTTTATGGAGAAGGAGGAGTTGCCAACCAGGGGCTTGTGTCTGATCTGTCATTGTTTTCCTGGATTCACAGAACCCAATGCCTTCACATGTTCCGTGATTGATTGTCCGTGGGAAGATTACCACAGGAGGTTTCCAGGATGTACGCCGATCTACGCAGACAGAGACTGTTGTCCCATAGGATGGGAATGCGGTATAATCATCAATCTATAGGCATGCAACCACGCCTTTTATTATGTACCCCTTTCGCAAATATGTCGTTTCGCAACTTCATTTCCCAGTGCGCGGGGTTATCTGAATTTTGCTTCATGAAATCCCCTTTAGTTTAAGAGGTTGCCTGTCTTTGTCGCATCAGTGCAGTACTTTTACTTTATTTATTTGTTTCTGCATGCTGTGCATGTAAATAATGCTTTCTATTGCATCATATTATCAAATATATTAATTTCTTTCGATCATTATAAAAAAGGGACATCCCTTTAACTTCCTTGTACGAAATAAAGGAACTATTATAATCACGAAAAATTTCGGGTATCATATGTCAACGAAAATATCCATTTTGATCGTTATCGCATGCAATTTTACGATGCTTTTCCGTGATATCTGCACGTAAGGAGACTTGAGATCAACAAAGACGGATAAGAATACTACTTGTCTACTGTTTACATCATAAATGCGAAAGTTCCCTTTTTTAAAATCGATGATTTAAGAAGACTTGCTGAGGAAAACCAGCGAATCGGGTCCACTGCGGCTGTAGAAGGCAAAGGGCATATATTAAGAAATAAAATAATATTCTACAACAAATTTTGGTAACATTCTAAAACAATGTTATTTCTTTTTTGATTTGGAATATATCAAGTTCACTTACGTTAAACAGATACCGAATTATGCTGATTTGAAAATAAGTTAACCATCCTGAGTAATCCTGTAGTTGCAGTGGGAAATCGAGATTTTGCAGTTTCTGTAATTCTTAAAGGGGGATTGTACTAGTTCAGCAGTTGAGTCTTTTCAGCATTTTTATCAAAATGCAAAATTATTGTACAGCAATACATTAAATTAGAAATGTATTGTTAAAATGTACAGAATAAGATCATGTTTCTTTAATGTTTGCGAAACCTTATAATAAAATTCAGCGTCATAGGAACAGAAATTCATCCAAGAACATTACGACAAAACTGGCATCAGTTCTAATTAATGAAAATGGATTGCAAGGAACTATAAGGAATTTATGATGATGAACTAACACGGAATGAATGCAACGAAAAACTCTTAACAACGCTTTATTTGACGTGAATGTTTATTTTAGTCCTCGAAATCACGTAAGTTCAACATTTTTTTTGCGAAGCAAATTTGCCTCCACGTAGTCTTGTCATTTACTGCATTCATTTTCTCAGAAACATACAGAAAATGTTTGCATTACTGCATTTCAATGATGCCGTGTATTTCCATGATAATGAAACAAAAGGATTTTGTTTGAGTTTTGATATTTCGACGTTTCTAAGAATCTTTATAAATGTAACTTGCACAAATACTTCTGAAGAAAATATTTTTATTTTTCGCAGTTGAGTGAGCAGGAATAGAAGAAGCCAGATCTTATTTACTAAACTGTAATCTATTCCACAATCTTTGTACAATATGTGTCAGTTATACTTATATAATATGTCGTCAGAAAAGTTGAAAAAAGATGATGTAAAGTAAGTCATTCAAAGCTTATATGTACCTGTGAATATTTTAAACTTTTCGTTTATTGTAAATACGCTACGAAGCTTTAAAACGCTTTTTTAGTTTTTATAGACACTAGCAAAACACCAAATACAATTGCAAGTGTTCCTTACGGATGATAACAATCATTTTGGCCTGGACTTATTCGTGGAGTTGGAAATCAGTCCGAAATACGAGTTCTTCGAACGACGGTATTATACCCTAGCAGAAGAAAATGTAGTTTTTTGTCATAGTTTTGTGACTCTATAAACAAAGCGACCTGGCTTCAGATAGCACGATTAAATCTTTCCACCTTGAAATTAATTCTGTCTGAGAAGTTCGATATGAACATAATTTTCTGACTAAAATGGATCAAAAGATCTCTCATCAGCAGAAATTTGAAACCCCTGCTCACTTTTTACTTTGTATCTGTCGATTTAGATATTTGGTTAACTTTCAGAAAACTGAAGTTTTCAGTTCAATAACTAGAAATCTTGTTTATTGCTCAGTATCTTAAAATTTATTATTGCCGCGAGCTACCATGGTCTCCTCAGCATCTCCTTGGTTGAGTAACATAACATGTGCTCCTCTTCATGGGAGAAAATCCAATGACAATTAAGCTTCCTTTAAAATGCTTACATCTAGAAGATCTCGATTTTCTGTTAGCCTTTTGCTATATAATTCTGGCTTTTTTAAGTTTCTTTTCAAAATTTCATTATTACATTATTTTTTATATGCACTACATGCCTTGCATTTCAGTTCTCGTAGAATATTTCTCGTAAGGAACTGTAATATGGCTTGTATATTCTAGATGATAAAATCGAACACTAAGCTAAGTTTATTCTCAAAATTTTTATGCTGCTTAACATCGTCATTAACACCACTTTTCATTTGTTAGCAATCTATTATCAAATCTAATTTTAGCCAATGTACCAAGAAGGTCTTCAGTTCTGGACAATAATCCTTTTGTTCACATAATTCAGTTATCTGAAGTCCACAGAAACGTAATTACATAGCAGACTCGTAGATTCTGCAGCTGTCTTCATGGAATTCATTTCAATAAACTTTTCAGAAAAACGTAGAGATCCTTGGGAATTAAATGTTTCAGCAGACTGACAAATATTACTGATATTAATTGCATATGGACTAAGTTTCATCTCAAAACTTTCAGTTTCAAACCTTACGTTGATATTATAGATGAGCGATCTTTGGATTGATACATCAATACTGGAATTCCGAAGGTTTTCTGTCGGCTTCTAATGACAGTTGGGAAGTTCTTAAAATATACTAGAATATGGCTATTGGACGTTATATAGAAACATTTGGTTCAGGATGAAGCGGAAGTATATCTTTAAGTCAATGTAGGCATCTTATTTTATTGCTGACGTGTTGACTGTCTTATTTTATTGCTAACAATGTTGACATAAATGAGTATGAGGTAGAATTTCCTAGTTTTTTCCCCCAGTTTCTTTTAATGCAAGATAGCTTTTGCCTACATTAAATTTGTTTGATGCCGCAGTGTTTCATGCAAAGTAATCATTCTCCGACGCCAAATCTAAAAATTAAAAAATTCTTTACTTTGAATGCACATCTTGAAATTATCAATCTTAAAAGACGGCACAGTTACGCTGAGGAGTTTTATTTGCTTAACTAATAAATAACTGCACCTTGTAATGCATGTACACTGCGAAAAAAAGGACAATTCTATATCTCCCATTCTGCTGAGCCGATTGACAAAATTCAAATTGCATTTTTCATGTCTCGAAAGCACGACTTAGGATATATATTAGATTTATATATAGCATTGCTCAACTATGGGTATTTTGACACAAAATCGGACTTTTTCTAAAATGACATGCCAATTTTTTCCATATTTCGATTCTACGACTCAAATTATGCCAAACTTCCAAGCTTTGTAAAAATTGCACGAGTAGTTTTCAAAAAATTAGTTCTCAAAATGTTAGCTCCTCAATGTAAATTCAATTATTCAATTTGGTATGTATTTATTAAAATCTTTTCTTTTATGAAACTTATTTAATTCCTTCTTACATAGTTCGAAATTTAGTTTCGTTCCAAATAAAATTTTCCCATTTTTTATGATTTAATTTTTAAATTTGTATTTTTAAATAATTTTTATAAATATTTCGAACGAAATTTTGAATTATAACCTATAAAAGTTTTACAATCATCTTAAAGTAGATGTATTTCTAAGCATACCTGCAAAAAATTAGAGCTTTTTGTTCAAAACTTTCAAAGATATACGTGAATTTATATACTGGGGCGTTTTGAAAATTGGCATATTTGTTGAAAGCGATAATAACGAAAATGTGGTTTACAAACTTTGTTAAAATTATTTCCAAGATGGCGACTTTCTTCCTCTGATCCACAATGCAAAAAGGCAGGAACGATGTGACTCTACACAATGGAAGGGAAGGAAAATAGGTTGCCACATATTAAGAAGTTCACCAAGTGAATTACTCTTGGTTCAAACTGAAAAAAAATTCGCCAAGTTAAATTTTTGAATTTCTCCGTAAATTTGGCACCAAATTTTACAAAATTTAATATTTAGGCATAATTTGAGCCGTAGAATCAAAATATGGAAAAATATTGGTATGTTATTTCAGAAAAAGTCCGATTTTGCGTCAAAATACCTATATTAGAACAAAGCTATAAATAAATGTAATAAATGTAGACATGAAAAACGCAATTTGAATTTTGTCAATCGGCCCAGTAGAACGGGAGACATAAAAGTGTCCCATTTTTTTCTCTCGCAGTGTACCTTTTTTTTCTGTTTATTTTTAATCTGCATTTAAAACCAGACAGTTAAGTAAATAGTTATCTAATTCATAACCTGCAATAATGAAATCATTTTAAAGTTATTAAGCACATGTATGATGAATATATTTTAAATATATGTTTCTGGAATCTTTAAATCTAATAACCTTCTCGATTAGTTACATTAACGTGTAAAGCGATGAGTGCTGTGTTGTTAAAAGATAGGATCGGAAAAGGAGATCGAAATTCTCGATTACACTGCTTTTTGTTTTTTCTCCTTTCGTAACCACCGACATATAATGTTTATAGACAGATTGTTTATTTTGTTTTAACTTAAATTTTGAATATTAAAAAATGAATTTCACGAAACAGCTATTAAAGCACTAGAAGAGATTTACAGTTTATGAGTATTTCTGAAAATTTCTTCCCTGGAATAATAAAGGCAATCTCATCTTTGCTGAATCAAAACATACTAAACTCGTCTTTATAAGGATGAATACTCATAATCTACTCATAATTTCAGTACTCATAATCTACTTTTCTTTTCAGATTACGGAACACAAAATCCCGTGCAACAGTTATCTAAAGATCCCCAGTGCGACTGCGAATGGCGGTATTTGAAGCATTACGAAGCTAAGGGTTGTCGGCCTGTTTACGAAGAGAAACCATTAAGCGAAAAACCATCCTGCACATGTCCCTGGAGATTTGACTGCTCACAGGCCGACGAAATACATGCCGATGATAGAGGTACACCTAAATAAATTTATGTTCTAATTTATTTCCCTAAATAAAAATACCTATGGTTAAAATATTAAGCCATTTACAGCGATTGTATTGATCAGGATTAAGATTTAAGAGCGCAGAGACTCAGATATGTGCGTTTTATTGGGGAGATATATGCTTAATAAATACTCTTGCATTTACATATATCTAAGTTTTGCATATGAAAAAAAAAACCTTGCTTCTGATTCATTTATTAAATAGGAAAAAAATTATATCGTATTTTTATATAAATTTTTGAGTTTTATTGAAAGAAATAATCCAAGAAATATGTCTTTTAAGTTTATTCATTGCTATTCATTAGAAATTCTTCATGTGGTCATAATTGGTAATGAAATACTCTGACAGCAAGATTTTCTAACTGCCATTTGTAGTACTGTTTTTAACAGCTCCTTTAAAAGTACAGATTGATGGAAGATTCGTTCTTAAAATGATAGATTAGCCGTATGACTGCTGACTTGAAACTGTTTAGACTGTTAAACTGGAATCAGCATATAATGAACAGATTGCAATTTTTCTAAAATTATTTTAATTTAAAAAAATATATAAATCAAAATTTTTTAAGATGTACTATACCTTTTTTCTATTTTGAAATACTTTTTTGCCTTTTGAAATTTTAATGGTAAACTCATCGTGGTTTTGTTGTATTTCGAAAATTTTCAGAATTCAGTTTATTGATTTTACGTCCTTGTACGAAATAAGGAAGTATTGTACTCGTGAAATATTTCGGATATTCCATTTCAACGAAAATGTTCATTTTGACCACTCTCGAATCGATCTGAATGGTATTTTGCCGTAACATCTATACGCACGGACAGAATGAAAATGTTTTTTCTTTTCATTTTTCTTTCCCGAAACGCATTGCAAAATGGATTCAGAAGAGATTTATTTGGTGATGTCGGTATATTACGTCCTAATTTCCTAATTTTCATAATTTTAAATATTCTGCCTATTTTTATATTTATTTAATTCTTTGCCTATTTTTATATTTATTTAATTCTTTGCCTATTTTTAAAAGGATGTTATCCTTTTAAAATTTTGATATCTAGATTTTAAGCGTGTTAAAAGTTTCGTTAATGTCTAGCACTGATTATATGATACAGAATGAGGCCCGGTTATAAACATTTGCAATTTAATAATGATTTAATAGAGTGTATATTTTTTTAATTTATTTTTAAGGAATTTGGCCAATATAATTTTTATATTTATTTTCAGTCTGTGTGTATAAAAAACATGTCTATCCTGTGGGGAAGAAAATAGAAACAAGTAATCCATGCGAATCATGTTCTTGCGTCACGGATTACTTCACACAAGCTGCTACCATATCCTGTACAACTACAGAATGTCCTTCTGTTTATTCACAAACACCTTTACCAGAAGGCTGTCATTATGTCTATAAAGAAGACGAATGTTGTCCTACTAGCGTAGAATGCCGTAAGTTTCAAAGAGTACTTTATTTATTTTCAATTATAAATTTGGTTCATACACATATATCATGGTGTAATTTTACTATGTATAAAAAACTTAAACAACAATCTTCACGCTCGTACACATTAATTTTCATAGTATGAGTTTCATGAAAAATAATCATACATGTTTGTATGAAATAAGTATTAATTCTCAAATCTTGCTTCATAGTCCTCAGAAGCAAATGCAAGATGTGCAACTGTGATGTAGAAAAGTTGTAACTAATTTACGATTAGCTGCTTGTACTCGAATTTAAATCGTAGCGCGTAAACACTTGATAAAATAATGGCATAAGATTTAGTTATCCTTCCTCCTAATAGATGGCAGCACTGAAATGTTTCATACCACTTCAAGAATAATTTCATAAGTTCTAGAAATCAAAACAAAACAAAACAAACCATGTAAATTCAAGATTGGCGCATATTGGAAAAGATAACTGTTTCTAGATGTTAAAATTTATTAAAATATAAAATGACTTTAAGAAAACCACACACGAATATTTAGATATTTATGTGAATTTTATTCAGTCGCGTATGTTTTTTAACCCAAAAATTAATTAATTACATGTACGTAAAGTGAGTTATCTGTTAGAAAGAAAACGCTATGCAACTACTTTAAGAATAGAAAAATGATGGGAAAAATGCAATAATTTTTTTTCAGATTTTTTTAAATGCCATTTTTTGAATTCAACGCAATCATTGCAACAATCGGTAATGCAACAATTTTGGAAATGTCATAGTATGTCATCTCTTAATATTTATAAAAAAATTCTATCTGAACTGTGTTGAATCAAAATAAATCTTATTAAAAAGGAATATTTATCCTCTCTTCTGTAATAGAGATTGTTTAACAAATATTCCATAAAAATAATTAAAAGTTCCACAATAAATGTCCTTTCATATTTAGGAAAATGTCAGATGTTACAATGCACGTAAAATTAAAACTTTGAACTTTTTTATATGTATGTATTTATAATTTATTACTTAAGTTAAATTATAAATAAACAGCCACAGAATGAGTTTAAAAGTTGAAACTTAATCGAAATATAAAAATAATAATAAAAAGTAATAATGTAATTTAAATGTAAATTAAGAACTGGCCCTTCAGAGAGGTGGAAAATATAATAAATTTAATATCAAAAATGCATAAATACAATTTATAAATACAATTTTGATAAAACTATTTTACTTTTTGCAGAGGTGGTGGAGCTTTTCCCTGATATGACTTCTTTATCTGGCATTTTTACATTATCATTATTTATTACATTATCGTGCATGTTTCTGCTCGTCTCAAATTAGCTGAGGTATCTAAATTAATTACTTTAAATTAGTTGTACCTCTGAATATAAAGACACCACCTCTATATGCCTAATTTGACAAAACGAACGTAAAATCAAATCTAATTATGCAAATAGTTACACGTCAGTTTGCACGTCAAAAGGGAATGCTCATTTTCCCCTGTCTCCAGAACTTTCTTGTAAGGGCAACCTGCTATTTACTTTCTATTATCCGATTTCTTCATTTCAGTCCAGCTTTTCTCTCTCTTGATAGGTTATGGCCGTTAAATCATACTTTATTATTTTTAGCATAAATGTGTAGGGTGTAATATATTTTTTTAAAGAGTAAATGTAATATTAAATAAATTCTTAGATCTAAAGTAATGTAAATATTTAAGTGAAATCTACTGAAATTAAACTGCAGGTAGACTAAAATAAAACTTATTCATTAAATTCAAAATAGTTCTCAGTTTCCTTGTGATATTAGGTTTCTCGTTTTTATATTCACTGGATTTTGATATATTAAGTGTTTATTAAACAAGCTCATTTTCTTTGCAACCCCATCTTAACCAAAAGCAACGAATATACGAAACTCGTTGCGGTTTAATCCAACTTTAAAACTGTATGCATATATTCTGAGTCTTGGCGAAATTAAGTAATAAATAAATAATATTAAATGAAGATTTAACTAAGGTGCTCAATTATTTGATTTCTTCATTTTGAAACCCAGCTCAAACTTTACGCAACAATGAGAAGTGAAGCTAATAAAACGAATCAACTCATAAAATTAATCAAAAACTTCACTATATACAATGTTGAAGGGAAAAGATTGTTAAACATTAATAAGCATCGATCAGGTGAGAGCGTACACTCCATACATATTTTGTTCTTTTCGCCATTTTTAATATAACATAATTTACATTCTGCCGTCAGTTCTTGATCTATGAAGTTAAATTTTGAAAACATGTAATCTATCATGTAATCAAGGATTGAAACTTTATAATGTTATTAATTTGAAACTGATGGCCAAACATATGTTAAGATTAATCTCAATTTTGTTTTCGATTTCCATAAAACATTCTAATTATTTAATTTTTTATTATTTTAAAAACAA
Organism: Stegodyphus mimosarum; assembly: GCA_000611955.2. Lineage (NCBI taxonomy): Eukaryota > Metazoa > Arthropoda > Arachnida > Araneae > Eresidae > Stegodyphus > Stegodyphus mimosarum. The sequence goes on along the minus strand of KK118027.1, from coordinate 299,512 downwards.
ATAGTGCTTTAAGATCTAAAGTAATGATCAGTAAAAATACATTGACGAATATGTCTAGTGTACTTTACTTACATAATGTTTTCATTTTACAGCTGCTGCTCAGAAGGATAATGAATATAAAGGTAGGAAGTGAATAGAGTTTTTTATGTAATTTAATAAAATATTCATTGCAATAATTCTTTTGCATGCTTCTTAGGCTTGGTTTTTAAAATCTGAATGCACTTTAAAATTTAATTAACTCCGCTTTAACAAAGCGCTTGCCTGTGAGCTTTGCACTGGAAACCTTCATTAATCTTAATAATGCTTTTAGATGTATGCTAACCAAAATATTTCCTTCCGCGAGCTTACGATTTGACAAGTTCATCTTATTTTTGAAGATATTAGCATCTGTGTTAAGGCAATTTCCCCACTGATAAAACTTGTTTAAAAATGCTTTGCTGATAGAAGGCTATAATCTGCTGAAAAAAAATTTACAAAAGAGCCCTTTTTAAAGCAATATTCGATCGGATTCCTCATTCTTTAAGAGACCTTTTTGGTGAATTTTAAGTGCGAAATTCTTCCCGACAGAGATGTCAGTTGCGTGATCTTTCACTTTAGAGCGTTCTGCTTTTGCTTCAGGCTCTATTAGTACCACGACGAAATGAATTCTTGCTCACTAGAATGGAAACTTTACGAAAGTTAAGACGTTTCGTTGCATTTTAAAATCGACGATTTAATAAAACGACGAAAGATATGAAGTATTCACTGTAATACCTGTTGCGTTCTTCACATCGGTAACAAAGGGTAGCCCAAGGTCAACTTGATTTGGAAGTATATAGTAACAAAGGCGCATTCATATGTTTACCACACATTTTTCCTCTTGCAATCCTAAGAATTGAAATCTGTTACTGAAGCTTTGGCTCATTCGCAGCCTTTGCATCTTCTCACCTGAAAGCAATATACGCTTCGAGTGCCATTTTACGTTATCCAATGGAAATTTCTTTATCACCGCATGTAACTTTTTGCTTTTGCTACTCTGTAAACAGTTTCGGTCTTAGGTAGTGGTTCTTAGATCTTTGGTACTCAGTTTGTATTTGTTTAGTAAGACCGAGCTCAAGATAAATTTTTGTGTAAAACATAGTAGAATAAAAATCTTGAGCTTCCAAAGAGTAATTCTTTTGAATGGTTCCCGAAAGAATTCATTAGCCTAGTCATAAAGCCAGTCCTTTTATCAAATATCGTTTCATCTGTTTCTTAAATAGCAGCTGCATTAGTACATATAGCTAGCTAGTTATAGAAACAAATATTTGCACTTCATGATATTTAAAACTTGAAGCCATGTTATTTCAGTACCGTTGTTTTTGAAAATGCATAACGTTAGCATAATTAATTTACTATCATGTGTATATCAGATTTTAATACAAAAATGCATATGCGTGTGAAGTTCTTAATCATCGATGTCACCTTTCACTATTTTACAGTTCCTACCTGCGAATACAAGAGTAAAATGTATTATGAAGGTGAACAGATTTACCCCGACGAAGATCCGTGCTTAATATGTTTATGCAACCAAAACTGGACGGGGATCAATAGCACAAGTTGCAGGCAACACGATTGCATGCTGGAGAGAGATTCGAGGAAGTTGAAGCAAGGCTGTATTCCCATATATCATGAGAAGACATGCTGCCCCATCGATTATCATTGCGGTGAGCGTGCGTGTCATTGATTACAAAATTGCTCTCAGCTTATTATTTTATGAAAAGGCAAATAATGAGGGAAAGATTATCTATTTCCAATTCGGATTTACTTTACCCATCAAGCAAGAAGAGTTATTCTTTAACAAACTATTTTTCATTTCCTAGCTTATAAGATTCGATATTAAATAATAATAATAATAATAATAATGGCAATATACTAATAATAATAACAACAACAACAATAATAATAATAATAATAATAATAATAATGGCAATACTAATAATAATAATAATAATAATAATGAGTGTTCTAATCTAACCATGCTTCTGAATTTTTTGCTGCTGACTGGCTTCATTTTAGTGTTTCAATTAAAGTTGTTTTATTGCTAGCAGAGACATTTGTTTTGTTTAATTTTCCTCCCTTTGTTCCATTTGTCTTATCACTTACTGATTTTCTTTATAATTTTCAGCTGATGATGATTTTGACTTTAAAGGAAATCGCGGGCCAAGTTTTAAATCGGATGACGATGAAGGTAGGTAAAAAAGACTCCGTTTTTTCCACTTTCTATTTTTGACTGATAATTGTTTACCATGGCTTGCTTTCAATAAATAAATAAATAAACGGCTTCATATCTAACTCTCTTTCCGGCGTAAATTTTATCTAACCCCTTCGAGCATTCAAATATAGCCTGTTTATTTTTTAAATAGTAATTTAATTTAATAGCTGTAACAATGTGTTTAAAACAGATTTATAGCTTTACTTAACATTATGGTCAGGGTTTTGAGATTTGTCAAATAACATCAGAGTAATATAGTATTATCCTCTCAGGTATAAGCATCAGAGTCAATATGGTATTACTCACTCAATCTATTATGTATATTGTATTAATTTACACCTTAAAAATGAAGAGTACCTCTAACGATATAAATTTATACGTATTGCAATGCGAAGATTTTATTATGATTTCTGAATTTCAGTACCTTTTCCATTTTCAAGAAACATTACTTAAAACAAAAGTCTTTATATAAAGTAACAAACGCAAAGGAAAGGGGTTTTTTTAGATATCCTAATTTTGACAAGATGCGAGATTAAAGATTAGAAAGAATTTAGTTCATTGTAATGAAATTGTAAGATTTCCCTTATGTTAATTAACAGTTATTTTAAGTTTTGTATCTTTCCTATCTTATTCTAATTTCAGCTTACAATTTTCTGCCAGAATGTGATTTCAGAAACGCAGAGAATGCAAATGAGAATGAGTACTATTTAAGTCGTGACTTAACCGACTTCAAGAGAGAGAGTCTGATTTAGCGCGCGTTTGCCTTCTGGGTACATCACTATTAGCTATTATTACGCTCGGCCATATCTTAGGCCCTTGCTAGGCTTCGCCGATTTAATTAATACTTAGGAGCTAACTAGTTAGATTCTGATAGCTTCGGCTAAATTTTTAAGAGCTTTAGTTAAGCTAGTTTTAGTTCAAATTATTAGTATTTAAGTTAAAGCCCGAGTGGCGGCTTTAGGTAAAGTTCCAAGTCGGAACTGATTGTAAATATACTGAATAATAAAGGGTTTTAAACCCTTCTCAAGGTCTTACGTGTTCTGTTCACACTTAAGCGATTATTCGCTTGTTAAGTGTTCGTGGGTTTCGGTGTTAGAACTTTAGATTTAAAGAGTTGAATCTCACAAAATAAATTTTTGATAAATAAGAGTTGGACTCTTTATGAGGTAGTATCAGCAGGGAGAAATAGTTTTTGTGGAACATTAAAATTACATTTGGCGACGGCCTCTTTTTGCCAAACGTATAGAGTTCATAAATGTAGGTATATTTTACTATCCTATAATGTAGAAAATAAGGTAATGTCTTATAACGTAGAAAATATTATAAGTATAATTTACCATCTTACAAACTAGAATGTAAAGATTTTAACGAACAGTTACATTGTTTATCAGTCCCTATTCCCATTATTTTGCTATTGATTATATGTTTTATTTATCATCTTTCAGTCAAATGATCACGAACAGGTTTTGCAATTATTATTAACCTTCAGTCGAAGTGTGCAGATTCTTGAAAATATTGCAGTTTCAAATATTAGAAGCTTAATATTATAAATTTTGATTTGAATATGTATTTTAAAGTTGTTATTATTTAAGGATCATATTAGCCAGTTTAATTAAAATGTTTTCTGTAGTTCCTAAGTTAAAGGATTAATGCACACAGTATTAAATACAACATTAATGCGGTATTAATGGGTATGATAATTAACAACAGTGAAATAACGCTTTTTGTTGACTAAATATACTAGTATAGTTTTAGATCATGGATATAAGTTAAAAAAAGTGTATAAATAAGTAGTTGATGCTTCATAAACAGTATAAGCATTAAATATTTATTTAGTCATGCATTCATTTCAGAGACGTATGCTAAAACTGATTTTATGCGATACATAATATCGAAATAATCTAAAGCGACCACCTTTTAAAACATATATGCAATGTATACTTTGAGATAAACTTTGTATGAGCAACAGAAAATTATATAGCGTAATTTTCGATAAATATTTGTCAGCAAAACAATGTGGGGAGAAATTATTGATGTATTTCCTTTTGGAATTAATACGTTGTTTTAAAAAGTCAGCTGAAAATTAGATAAGAAATAATTTCATTTTAAATTTTTACTTTATTAGATGTAACTAAAAACACGTCTCAGAACTAAATGTTAAAGGTTTGGTTTGGTTAAATTATGGCAAAGCCCTCGAGGGCTATTTTCTAAGGTGAGAAATCCCTTCTAGGAGGCCTCTCTAAGGGAAACTCGATTGCATACATGTTACACATGGGGGAAACCATGAAAATGCTCATTTAGCTAGCCTGTTCGCTGGAATTTGAGCCCCAGAGCGAACTGCCAGTGTTCAGCGACTTTACTGCTTGGCCACTGGTGAGGCCCTAAGTTTTAAAGAAACATAATAACAACAGGCTAATATGGGTTAGTTAGCAATCCTAGGGCTATCTGCTAATGAGAAGAGATGCCTTCGCAAAGGACTTTTGAAGGTTAAGTGGCTAGTATTTGCATTACACGTGGGAAAACTCATGGAACACATGGGTACAATACACATGGGAAACATTTCATATGCAGTTAGCCCATTCGGCAAGATTTGACCCTGGATCGAACTAAAAGCTTTCAGCGATCTTTACGCTCTGCCACTGATACGTAATAAGCAAAAGTAATCGCGTTCGTGTTGTTAATTATTTATTCTCTTGAACGGAATAATTATGATAAATTTGAACAGAATTAATTTCCATAATATGAGATTCCTTTATCTGCTTGTATTGAAAGCTTCGGAAAGTAACATTGAAAATGCATAACCTGAAACCTATTTACCTCAGGAAAAAGTGTCTTCTGTTGAAAATTTTCTAAAAAGGTCGAAATTGTGAGAGACATAATTAGCATCTACAAGTACAATAATGTAGCATCGAATATGCTGTTACTATTTGTAAAAATGAATGTAGAATTTAAACTTCAGAGCCTTATGTATGCCAAAAGGGAATTATTCCGAAGTTTCGTCATCAATTTTACATTTCTTTTTCGATTGATTAGAGGTGTTATTAACATCCAAACTTCGAACGTATTACCTATGTCATTCTTCGCTATACCACGTTGAGTGTTTTAAGTGTTATCGCTAAATTTTGTTCATAAATCTAGGTGGTAGGAAATTCATGTAGATTTAACTAATATGAGAATTTAAACGAAAAGAAAGAAAGTATAACTCCATTTTAATTTCTGATCTGTTTTTCTGCTGCATTTATTTCCTCGTTCGCTTTGATACATAGATATGTCTTTTATATTTCGGAATTAACGTATCTTTATTTAATTATATATCATTCTTGAATATCATTAAATTTCATTTATGATAATATTTTTATAAAGTATTATATGACTGCAAGAGTGAGTTAATTATGATTGCTATTATTATAGTTGCTTGTTTTAGCTTGTTTGAAAGTTGAAAAACGTTCGTATGTGTAAAAGGGATGTACTTGTATGTTACTTCATATCACAGTGTTAGAATATTTTCAAAATATAAATATATTATGTTACCTGTGTGTCTGTGTATACACGGGAAGTAATTTAAACGGAATAAAAAATCTACAAATGTACTATAAAATATGACTTGCATACATACATGTGTTTGCTAATTTGGAAAATGATTATATTACTGTAATTCGCTTAAAATTAAGAAAATGTCTAAAATTTACGGATGTGATACGTTTCTTAAAGTTCTATATACACAAAATAAACTTAAAATATTTCGGGTTGTAACTCGAATGCGAACTAATTTCCATAAAATAGTGCTCGCAGTAAGTAGTTGATAACAGAATAGATAATCTTAGACTGCTATGCTGTTATCAATAACATATAACTTGCGATCCGTGGTAATTGACATGTAATATATGTATATTTTAAAATTAACATAAAATTAAATTGAAATGAGCTTAACTGAAACGTGTGCTATTCTGCTTCATATGCTGTACAACTATCAAATTAAAAAAAAAATCTGAATAAAAAAATCGCATGCAATATTTACGTTTAAAATAGCATTAAAAAGCAAATAAGTACTTCTTTGGAAGAATCACATTATTTTATATAAATATGTATATAAATTTATAAAATATTGGAAATATTCAATATGAAGAATTTGTATTATCAGTC
>KK118027.1:268961-292659 GCA_000611955.2 Stegodyphus mimosarum | reverse complement strand
TATATATATGCATATTTTTTTATTAAAAAAACATGCAAATATATGTTTTATTATTTTAAATAAAATTATTATCTATTGCGTTCAGCTCGCACAACTAAATTCTTATTCTTGAATAACATCAAAAATCAATTACAAATAGTTTAAATTCTAAAATTTTAATAATTTATTTCTGCATTTCATTCTTGAATGTAAGTGATGTAAGCAGAAACTTTTAAAGTTCTAAAAATTGCATCACTCTTTGCATAAAATTTTGGAAAATCAATAAAAAAAGAAAGAATTATACAAAGAAATTTTGCAGTCTGTACGTTGTTACGAAACGGCATTATCACCATTCGGTTTCATTTTAAACGCAAACGCGTGAGTAAGAAATGTTTGCAATCAATATATTATTCACCTACGAATGGATATCTAAGAATGTTAGAAAGTTATTTCATTCAGCGTACTAGTAGCATAAAACAATGGCTACAAAATGTTACTAAGAAGTGTATCCAAAATAACTTTCAAATGATTCAGTTTTTTATTCATTTGAGAAATGTGTTTTTATACCATCGAAACAAATGAAAATGCATAAAAGATTTTAAAAAATATCCCTCATGTGATCACCATTCTCTCTTTATGCTTTTCATAGAGGATTTTATTTCTAACTGAAAAAATAACACCTCTTTGGGTTATTAAATTAAGTCTCTTTTAGACAAAATGCGAACAGTGAAAAAAATGAACAGCAACTAAAATAATTTAAAACAGAGTTTAAAACTGTTCTTGTTTTCCGCAAAGACTTTTATTTCCTTTCTGAAGTCGCCTTTTAGTCTAAGTTTTTTTTTATGCTTTTACGAGCTTTTCTTGGAAAAGTTCGGGAGTAAAGACGAAGTTCAAAACAAACATTAGCACTGCTTGCTGAGAAATATTCCCGAAACAACCTTTTTTGTCTATCCTGAGTGTGAAAGATGATACTTTGAGTGAAGTAATTCTACTCATTGTTTATTCTAAGAATATTTGATTTATCTTTATATGTTCAGAAAAGTGGATGCTTTATATCGCATTTACATAGTTATCGCATTTACTGGTACTAGTTTGAAATAAATCCGAAAGTGGATTGCTTACTTTAAAAGTATTTAAAAAACCAATAAGTACAATTGAAACTTAAAATTCATTAAGTTATGTCACCATTATGTCTACGCTATCCAATTTAACAAACTACGTTTCTTACTGTTTATAACAATTATAATTTTATTTTACTTATTAACAATAAACAAAACATCTACATATATAAAGAAAAAAGTTTGTTTGTTTGTTCACTAATACTAACTCAGCTACTACTGGAGCTATCATCAATAAACTTTCTACAATTCTTTTTTGGGGACTGGAAATGATCAACCAATTTTTTCACTTTCCAAAAAAATTAGCCAAAATAAGGGATATTAATTAAAACCTCGGAAAAACACGATAATTTTTGCCCTCAATTTTTCCGTGTGGCAACAGTCTCGAGCGTTGGAGATAAAAATGCTTTATTTCGAAAAGTGTTGCTACTGCTCGCTTTCAAATCCTAGAGTTCGTTAATCAAAAATTTGTAAATTTTACAAAATTTATACATATAAACGAGAATGTTTGTTTGCTCGCGTTATTTGTTTCTAATTAATTATGCTAATTTTTTGCCACATTTAATCGACTATAATTGAATATAGGGGAAATATGGATGGAACTTGAGACCTTTTACGACCATTTGATTAGAAAGACGAAAATCATTAAAAACTGCGAGCCATTTTTGATGATACAATGAGAGAGAATTAGCTTATTCTTCTATCCAAATTTCTTATGTGGGTTACATATCACATCAGGCTGAAAACTGTATGACTATGTATCGTATTTTTTGCATCGTTATTAGAGAAGGATTACAGCGGTATCGTTCTCTCTGTTGTTAGATGCATTACTCCCAATCTAATTTAATTGCCATCGGGTACTTCCGATAGTATTAGAATAATTGTACTTATAATTTATACCTTTTGTACTTTTCAATAGTCCTTATTTCCCCCTTCCACAAGGAAATATAGCAGTAATAAAAATTCCAGAATTTTACTTTTAACTTACGAATGATTACTGCTTTCGTGTCTTTTGTTTAAGTTCATTATGCGAGGAGTAAAAAAAAAGAGAGATAAAAGTACAAACAAATTGTAAAGAACGCAATGCAATTCTTTTTCATTTCTTTTTCTCCGTTATCTGCAAAAATCGAATTTCATTGAAAAAAAAAAACGTAACTCGTGAGAAAGTTAGGGAATAAAGTCTTATTATCCAATAAACTGATTTCGTAAAAGCAAAAAAAGTAAGTCTATCAATCTCAAGAATAAATAATTTCTCACGGGAGATGGCTTGAGTAGGTTAGGTATTCTCCAAAGATGCTAGAAAGTCAGTTTGAATGTTTATACTTCATCAGTCGTCCGTAATCAATAAGTACGCCATCTGTTTCTCGGCGAGTTAAAAAAAGTTGGTAAACTTAAGCAAATGTCCTCAGAGAATATCTTAAAGCCATTCCAAACAGCCCACAACGAAAGTTTAAAAGAAAATGCGTAACCAAGAAAAAAAAACTCGAAGAAAAATTTAAACTTACTTGCTATAAATCAGAGGGAAATTTAAGCATAAATAACACGAGTTTCTGTTAAATTCCAAATAAAGAATTGTAACAGCTGTAAATTCTTTCGAAACCTATTTTTTCAAAATATCGCATAAGCTATGTTAAATTATTTATCGTCTCAGTTTTATTTCCTTTTAATTTTGTTTTTGATCATTATATTTTCAGACGAGATGTGCTTCTTTGAAAGCCGATACTATCCTATTGGCCACGTTCTTGATATCAAGCACCCAACGAACTGTGTTACTTGCACTTGCAAGACCCCTCCTGATTTCACATGTATTCACAGCTCATGCCCTCCTCCTCCGAATAACGATTACACGAACTGCAGAGCTGTTTACAAACCAAATTCATGTTGCCCCGATTATACGTGCGAAGAAAAAACAAGTAAGTGTTACAGTTACGTCTGTTATGCAGATCTTTGACTATGTGAAAGAATTATTATTTTAAAGTGCAAAACTGTGAGTAATTTTCATGCATACGTTTAGTTTAAATAGCTATTTTTAATATTTAACATAAGTTTTAAAATTCCATGTTGAATACGAAGTCGCTCCGATTAAGTTTCATAGCCAGTTCGCGAAATTATTCACTCAGTACCCTCAGCCCTTGTATTCGTGTATTGTTTCTAAATTATCTTTGAGTTATCAGACTGTTTACCAGCCAGCATGTATTGTGAACGAAAGCAACGATTGAAATAAAAATTTATAAAAGCAATGATGAGAAATAATTCTCAAAATAATTCGGTATGATACGGATAATATTTATAATAATACATCACTTCAGGAAGGTATTATCTAATATGCTGCATGAGAAATGGGGTAACTTATGGATTAGCGCATTGTAGAATAAAATAAACAAAGATAATATGTATTATATAAATATCATACTTATTTGTGATTGATATTCCGCATAAATAAATTCTAAAACGATGTAGTTTAAAATTAATATTTGATATGAAATATACTATCAACACCATTTTAAATAATGCTACCGTCAAATTGTTCTACGTATTAATGTCATGTTTTATTATTACGAGTATTTAATTTTTTTCCTACCCTTCACAGTTTTTCTGAAAATTTTCACCTTGCATAATTCCAGTAATGAAGTGAAACAAGACATTTTTTTAACGTTTTGTGTGTTACATTTAATTATTAAATATCGTATACTTCGCACTTAAATCACAAAATTCAATTTAACAGCAAAATCACAAAATGTTTAAAACGAAACTACCTTTAGAATTTCTGATACACAATCTCGTGCCCTGGAGATAATTTATTTTTCGTACAGTGTTGCCAATGCTCGCTTTGAAATCGTTGAGTTTGTTAACCAAAAATTCGTTAAAGTTTTACAAAATATAAAATAGATAATAAAACAAATTCCAAATTCCAAATTGGGGCTTCCACATGCCCATATTCGAGTGGAGGACTACGTATTCGAAATTTGATGTCTCTAGGTACTGTTGATTTTTCACAATGCGAGAAACATACATACATTCATGCATTCATACATACATTCATGCATTCATTCAAACATGCAGATTTTTCATTGTTTAATTTCCTTGATGCAGGGCTCTAATATTTGGTGGCAACAATTTGAAAAGTGAAACGCCGTGTTATAGTGGACGACGGTAAATGCCAAAACAAAATTGATAGCCTATTTTTTTCCAAATATTTTTTCTTCTTTTATCTTTCTCCTTTTTTAAGATCAGGTGTCTAGTACTGAATGTTCGTTCTGTGAAATATTTAGAATTCCTTGTTCGTTTAATGTGTCAATATATCTTCTAGATATGGATTCTCTTTGTTCTGTTACTGTATCATTCTTTGCCAAATTTTAATTTCCTAATTACAAGCCGATTCGTTTATTGAATCCCTTATTGAGATTTTTGTTATGCTGAGAATTTAGAAGTAATTAAAAACTGTATGGATCTGTACATTCCGGTTTGGCAGTTTAGCTGCCCCTTTCTAATATATTGTTCGTATCGCAGGTAAGGCTTGTCCGGATCCCATTTGCAAAGGGACTAACTGCTGGCTGGTTAAACAGGATGATGGGTGCCACATTTGTCGTTGCAAGTCTCGTTGCGTGCCCTGCCCTCCCATGTGCCAACCCGAGAACCCCGATAACGAGTGTTCCGGATGCATTTGTCAAATCAATAGCACCACCCTCTGTAAGCAGACATTTATATTCACTACCCCATCATTATTCCCCTCAAGACGTTGTTTTCTCTCATGATTTCGGTTACTAATTTATTCTAAATTATTTTGAAAATGAGTATAATTCTTTTCCACAAAATGTTTTTCTCTTTTAAAATATCGTCTGACAAAACGGGATGCCATTTTTCATACTCAAAATGGAACTCAAAATGAAGAAAGCTACAGACCCTGACGATTACGTCTAGGTGCGTAGATGTCTTCTTTTTTCAGATGGACACGCGATTTTTCCTTGACGTGAATATGTGATTTCATTCTTATCTTGATTTTAATTTAGAAAAGGCTATCCCTTGTAAAATATGAATTATGAATAAAGCAACTTTAAAATAATTTTATATTCTGTTTTCTAGTTTATTTATAAAAACAAATCGTAAAAAGCAATGCAAACACATTCTTTACCAATGTTTCTTTTTAATGAGCCCTTTTATAGGTAAACACATTGTAGTAATTGCATTTTGTATTTTATGTTTCTTACATAAATCGTTATTTATTTTTAAATCAAATCCTTTATAAAATGATTTTGTAATAACATTTCTTTCAACTACTATACTAAATTCTTAAGTGTTACTGAAAGGAATATTAAAATGTATATGTTAATGAAAGCAATATGATTACATTGTGTTGGGTTAACGTCTTTTGTTTCAGAGTAATAGAGCTATAGTAAAGAAAATATGATGTTATTTATTTCACCAAATTTATAAAAATTATTTACAGTAATTTTTTAAATGAATAATAACTTAAGAAAAAATAAAAACGTAATATTAAAGGAAAAGTTTCGTAATTTTTACATAAGATGTCTTTGAAAGAGAAATATCGAATTATATGATAATTAATTTTATGGAGTTATTACTACTTGTAATTTAATCGCGTATCTATTAATCATGCCATTTAAAAATGACCATTATTTTTTATTAAATTGTGTTTTTATAATTATATATAACAAATGATATTTTATACTTTTTCCAGTGGATTTCGAAAATGCGAAGAACAAAGAAGTTAACGAAAATCTGCAAGAAAATTCTCTTCAACAACTTATACAAGAATGCAAAGTAAGTTACGCTGTTAATTCTGCGTATGAAACATACAAATTTTATTAAATATGAGTTAAAAGAAAAGAGATATTGAATTTTACACTAAAATACTTTTTCTAATAAACTTAATTGTTTTCTGAGAGCATTTAAAATTCCTTTTGGACTCATTTTATTTGAATATTATTCTTCAAACTTTTAATATGTCTTCAATAAAAATATTACACTGTTTTTTGTGCTTGTAGAAGATGCAGTGTCCATCTGATGAGAGATGTATGCTAGTAGAAGAGAAATGTGAAAATGAACCATGTTTGCCAACTCCGAAATGTAAGTGTCTCTTTCCAGTATATTTTATTCTTTCTAGAAAGAATACGTAGTTAAGCTATTTGTAAAACTACCTAGCGTCACACATTTTATTCTTTAAAAATGAAGAGTCATTATTTTTGATTGACTATAATATAGAAGCTGCAATTCTGAGAAAAGTAAATACCTTATTTATTACTTCCTTGTACGAAATAAAGGAAGTATTGTAATCACAAAAAATTCCGGGTACTACATTTCAAAGAAAATATCCATTTTGACAGCTATCGAATGCAATTTAACGATGCTTTTGAGTGACATCTATACGTAAGACAGAAAAAAGGACTCTTTTTCTCCAAACGAATTATAAAACTCATTTAAAATGGATGCAGAAGAGATTTTTCTTGTCGTCTGTACCTACGTACGTATCTCACATAACTCAAAAACGAGTAGTCTCAGAATGTTTAAATTTTGTGTATAGGATTGCTATAACATGTAGTTTGCACCTCCCTTTTTTGGTGGCAATTCGCCGCAAAAACGTATATAAATATGTATATATATATGTATATATACCCACTCTGTTACTCGGTTCCATAACCTCAGTTTTTTTTATTCTTGTATATCGGTAAATTGTACATTTTTTGTTTTAAATATGATTGAATTATGTTGTTCTTATCTTCCGGTTAAGGTTTTTATGCCTTTAGTTAATCTGCATGCTATTGTTGTAGAATTATCAACAACTTCAAAGTTTTTAAGTTCGCCTAATTTTTGAAGCCTAATTTTTTTACCATAGCAGCCATGTTTGTTTACATTTGAAACTTAGCAGAATAGTGAATTAATTCTTTCTGCATCTTCAGTGTCTTTTTGCCGAGTGGGACCAAAAGGAAAGTTTCCGTTTTGGGCACGGAAAAATCGGCCTTCTTGCCTGCTGGCCGAATCGCTTGTTTTTCTGTAGACAGTGTAATTTGGATTTTAAAAATTGTTTTTAATTGTTTTAACTTTAGTTGGCGTCTTTCAATTTTTAATGAAAATATTTTGAGTTTGTATGTATTTCTGTCTTGCCGCGAAGTGAGAACTGAAATAATTGAATGAGAAATATATGTCTAATGAAAATCGAGGAAATAAGTGCTTCGATTAGCAGTAAATATTGTTGCCAGTCTGTCTCCGACAGAGGAGAATGCTTACGAGTAGCCCATGCGCATTAGGTAAGCGGCGCTGAATCGTCTGTGAAAAACGTTTTCTTTTCTAGTTGTTTAATTTCTTTTATACATCGTTTTAGATTTATTATACTATTTGAATAGAACATATGGCAACGATTAGATAATTCTTCAGATGATAGAAGTTTTGCTTTTTCTCAGTTATAAAATGAATGAGGTGTAACGCTGTTAAGTGAACCTAGCGCCAGAGTGTCGCTATGATAAATAAATATAGTGAATTTTAAAGAGTGCATTTATTCTGTTGTGGTTTATGCGTTATCGACGAAGTAGATTTAATCCAATTCAATAAGTTTAAATGAAATTCAGGATAAAAGGAGTAAATTACAATTTTTATTTCATAATTTTTATTCTGAGTTTAATATTCCGTGCAAGGAAGTGATGTGGTGTACACATCAACTTTTTTTACTATCATTTCATTACTTTAAAATCACAAAGATCGTGAACTCTTACGTGCAAATCTAAGTAAATACTTTTATTTGTTGCAACGTTTCTCAATTTAATTTATTCATTAGTTTTTTATGCAAACGTGTTTCAAAATAGTCTGTATTTATATTATTTGAAGAAAATATTTAGGATTTATAATATATATCAAAATGCACAAAACGATCTGTAGTAGCTTTAAATAGCTTTTCGAAAATGATTGCGAGTAAAAAAACTGATCTACCTTTTGCCTAATTTATTCTATAAAAATACGATTCAGGTTTCATCCTTAGATATCGTTAATTATTTATATTGATTTAACTCTAGCCATATGTATACGATATTTAAATAGAAAATTTTGAAAAATAAATAAATTTAGAAATCAGTATATTTAGAAAATATTTTAATAATAGAAAATTGATAAAAAATAAGCACTTTAAAACATAATCATTTTGCATTGATGAAAACGATGATGGATGTTTTAGTACTTTAAATAATAGCATGAACGTTCTAATATAAAGGAGGCAGAATTACATCTTTTTTATCATCCTTACTTGCATCAGATTTTCTTATATCTGTCTGGATTATATTAAGACGAAATTTGTTCACAGCGACGTATAATTAACTGAAAATCACTACACGAAACGAAAATAAACGTTACACAAGCGTAAATGAAAACATTAAAGGTACCTGTGCCTGAGACCCCGAAATATCTTAATCGGACGCTAGTTGAAGTATACTTTTTAAACACAGAATACTTTAATGAACTGCTTATATATAAAAAAAATTATTAAACTTTTCTGTATTTACTTTTAGGTGAAAAGGTAGCATTCGGTTGCGGCCAGCAATCTTGCCCTGAAAGATGTGAAGAAATCGGTTCTTATGAAAACAGCTGTCCTTTGTGTTACTGCAAAGCGCAGAATGATGGTAAAATTTATTCTTATGCTAACACAAAAATTGTATATTAATAAAAACAGTGCTAATAGTCTTGTGCAGTTAGCATTAGTTGATTTTAAATTGCCATAATATATCTAATTTCAAATATTTTAAAATTTAAAGAATTGCATTATGTTATTGTTAACAATCCCACTTGCCTTACAACTGTCAGAACGAGCCCACGATATTCATCATGGCAAGGAGTCAAAAGCACCTGTCGTTGGCAAGAATCTTTAGTACCCTATAGTTGACAACACGATTTTGCTCAGTTCCTTCCCCAGTTTTGAGAGTGAGCAATTCGAGAGGGGATTGGTTTGATGGTCTGTGCTACTATGGCCGAACCTGTGATGATATGTCATAAAAGGTCCACGGCTTGTGAGAAATCAAGCAGCAAGGGACGAGGGGCTGACCATTTCATCAGTAAACCTGGGTATCAGCCTGAATGTTCGTCTGCCCGTTGTTATCAATTTCCATTGTCCTACCTTGCCATAGCTGCATTTAATAGTGACCACGTTTTCTTTTTTAAGGAAAGAGATGGGCATTAGGCATTCCTCAATCTTTGCTGCCATGGTTGTAGCTTAAGTCAGAGAGCCTGCCATCTCGTTTCCATTGATTCCCTCATGCGTTAAGATCTAGCATGGTGTGGGGCGTTAACGAAAGGAAATTTAAGAAGTACAGTCTGGATATTACGTACCATCTGGTGTCTGGACTGTTAATTTTATAGTGCCTCCAGGCTGGATGCAGAGCCGCTGAGTGTTATGGTTGATGAAGTGTTTTCGGAGCAAATCTGTCTGAGGGCCTTTTGGATCGCTGTAAGCTCCACTCAGTACATGGAGTGTTATTAATATCTAATCCTTTTTCCCATCTCTAAGCAATGTTATTATTACTATACACACAAAAACCACTGCCAGTTCCGGAATCCATTTTTGATCCATCCGTGTGGATAGAAAAGGTCATGCTCCGGGGGCGCAATATTTGGGATGTCACATAATGCCTGGGTGGTAGATAGGCATTAGTTTGTTTTACTAGTAATCCGACAGGAAACGTAGTGATCCTATAGCGTGTGCTATAGCGTATCTCCAGACGCATCACGCTAGTAATTTCTGCCATTCTCTCTAATAATAGGTTTGGAGGGCCAGACCTGCATCTGCAGATCTCCTGTTGAGGTCGTCCTCTATTCTTTACTAATGTGAAGGAGGTATATTCAAGAGTCTTCTGGCTTGCATTGTCAAGTTGATTCCCCATATTGTTGAGCTGTTTATCGACATTCATGGTTAGTCACCGGGTTTTGTCCCCATATAATATTACTTACTCTGTGACCAACTTATACCAAAGCCTAAGATAAGAGGGGCCACCTGGATTGGTGTGGACAGTTGCTACATGGAACTGATACAATAGGCTACTTTGTCTTTTATCTTCTGAAGATAAGAGATACATAAAAACTTATTATTAATGACAATCTTTAGATACTGCAGACGCGGGACGAATTTGATTGAACGTACATCTAGTTTTATACATGGATTCGGAAAGCACATGCACACACTTTGTGCATGTGCTGTCCGAATGATTATAGTCTTAAGTTTAGAAGCCGAAATGTTAATTTTATGTTTCCTTTATGAAGATATCCAAACTGATCTGGGTCCTATTTTAGATATTGTGCCTGCCTGCAATCGTAAATAGGAAGTCATCTGCGTATGCAATAACTTTGAATAGGGTAATTCCATCGAAGTTTCAAATACTTAATTTACAATCAGGTTGCAGAAGACGCCGCCCAAGGAAAGAACCCCGATGACAGCCTCTGGCGGTTTTCCTTCATTCACCGCATCATCGGTAGTGATTTAGACGCGTATGTCTGCAAAGTAGCTTTTGATTTTGTTCGTCAGTGGTCTAAGACACACTATGGTGGCCAGAGTGTCCAGCAGATATGGCCTCCACAGCATATCCAGTGTACATTGAATAGCCAGATGGTGGTGAGTGTGTGTTGTTGGTTCCATGGGCTGGGATCGCAAATATTAGATCTTTGTTTCCATGCTCAGTTAACAGTAGCTTTTCAGCTATATTGCTGTTTGGCCATGTTCCTCTTTTCTCTTAGAAAGTGATTAAGTTGTTGGACGACTGTGCATTCTATTACTTCAATTAGTGATGCGAGCAAGAAGTGTTGTCCTTCCTTTAACGAAACTTTGGGCTTACATTTCGACTGTATAATGATAGGCCACAGACTAACGCCTTTCTTCTGATTTGTGCTTCTCCAACACTTCCTTGGCGGGTGCAATAGCCATTTGGAAGATATCTGCAAATTAGCGATTGGTTGGAGCTCTGATGAGCAGGCATCTCCAACCATCCCTAGTTCGTGCTGATTTAATTCTTCAATTGGAACGTTAGTGGAAAGCAATATTGCAGAAGGACATCCGTTAACTCTAGGAGTCAGTACTAAGCCGGATAACAACTTGCATCGGGAACAGAGGTGGGCCAATGCATGATTGAATTGTTTTGCTCTTGCAGCTGTGTTTCCCGAATAAAACATTCAATTTCTATGATACTTTTAGCGCATCTCATAAAAAAGGTTATTTCGATACCGAATTATTCATAAAAATTAACAAACTAGTCTGATGACTCAAAGACCTTTCCATGACGTAAAATTTCTTCATAGGAAGCAAAAGGATTTTTAGTTCCTCATTTTGTAGCTGGAACGCATTCCTCGTTACAGCCTATGTTCTCCAAAATTTTCTAAATCTTTTACAATTGAGCTGTGACGTGTCAAGTTTTCAGTTATCCTATATTTTTGTGGTGAATATGAGATGTCGTCTTCTTTCATAGTAATTTGCTTGAACTCAGTTTGATTGACGTTCACTTTGCTGTATATTTCTTCTGTAGAGGAATGTAGTAATGAAAATTACGCATGGACTTCGCATGAAATACTTCCATATCTGTCATTGGAATTATGACACTGATAAACGCCCGTGAAGTTATCTGCGTGGTATGTGGTGGGGGACAAGGTCGGAAGGGAAATAGGGAACAGCATAATTTCGAATTATGATATTACTTAACATTTGTTAATGTATTACTGAGCATCGCATCTTACTTTTAGGGATTTATCGTCTCTTGTTCCGATGGCTTCATGTTTTTTTCACGTCGAACTCTTTTTAAGTTTTTCCGTCAAATGGATTTTATAGTAAGCTGTTGATTTTTTCCCCTTTTTCTATTGTCTTATTTATCTAACATTTACTTTTCATATGAATTTTACATTAAGCTTTCAATTTCTCAGATTTTCATATTGTCTGAATTCTCTTAGGCTTCCCTTCTGTTATGATTTCTCAGAATTAAGAGTATTTTGAAATAAATATTTATTCTTTTCTTTGTTATGGATGAGTGCATAATTTGAGCTTCTAATAGCTCAGGATCTGCCATTTGATTAATGCAGGATACATTTTGGTATTTTACTTGTAATCTATTGTCTAATTTTTAAAAATGTTTCTACAGTTTTTAAATAATTATCTTAATCTTTTGTATGAGTTTGTAACTTTAAATTCACACGCTGAAATTAAACTTTAATTTATTTACTAATTAACGCTGTGCCATTTTATGGCATAACTTTCAATGTATATTGTAGTATAAATGTTTCGCTTTAAAGGCTTGCCTACTTAATATCGTCAAGAAGGGCTTCGCTATGAAAAACTTTTGGTATGTAAAATTTGTATGTATAGTTAAGTAACAATAGTATGTGTTCAACGCAGTTGGATATTTATATAAAATATTACAAACAAATCAACGACTAGTAAATTTATAGATAAAAGAGCACAAGAAGAATGTAAGAAAATATGAGGAAACAAAAGCAAAATGCGAAATAACTTCTGCCACTTTTGAACTTTTGTTTCCTAATTTGACCACATCTACTACAGCGCAAAGTGCCAACATAAACAGCACTTTTAAATTATTTCACTTTTGGTTTATTTTGGACTTAATTTTCGTTCATTTCTACTGACTATGACTTCAAAACAAGTTTCTATTTAAAATTTTAAGCTGATCGACTTTAACTTTCTTTCCTTAATGAAACGGATACAAGCAGATAATCTGACAGTTTTCAATACTTCATTTAAATGTTTTTCAAAGATATTGCTCTGAGCAACTGGCTTCTCTTTAATTTGAGAATTGTTTTGTTCTCTGCTGCGTTCTGACACAAAATTATTTTTGTTTCTGTTGCGTTAATGTTTATCTACACCTTTATTGTATTATGTTAAATGTTCATCTGAATTTTGCTTAGAAAAACCTGTAATTTGTCTCGTAACGTATTGAAGAGACATTAGGTTTTTTTTTGTTTGTTTTTGAATGCAGGAGAAATGAAAAATGAGCATTGCTCTCCCCGGGACTCGAACCACGGATCTCGCGAATACGCGTTGAGTGTGCTGACCACTACACCATGAAGGCATGCAAAGAAGACGGGAGAAATACCTAATATACTCCCCCTTCTGAAGGGCGACTGGGGATTAGGGGACACAGTCACCAAATCCTGATGGTGGAGAATCATCATCCACCACCGTTTTTTGTTCGGCCACCACTGTAGAGACATTAAGTTTATTTTCTAAGCAGGAGACATGAAAAATGAGTAATGCCCTCTCCGTGACTCAAATACGCACCGAGCGTGCTGACCACTACACCACGAAGGCATGTGAAGAAGGCGGAAGAAATAACTTATAATGTCATTATTAAATTTTTTTAATAATTTTCTGTCCTTTTAGTAATTAGATAATCGTACATACGTAATTCTTAATTATAAGTAATAAGTATCGCTAATTACTTGCAAGTAATGCGGAAAGATATTCGATGAAACAACTCAAAATTTTGCCATCTTGATTTTTATCTAGTTTGTTCGTTATATTTTCATTTCTTCCCATTTCTTGTGCTTTATCACATGCAAGTGCCTTATTCGCCCCACACTATGTGTACAGCTATATATAGAGAGAGCATACATATATATATATATAAGATATAACAAAATATAATATCTGCATTAACAAAAATTGGAGACTTTTATTTGAACATTTACTTTGTTAAAAAATTTGAACTTTTACCTTGTGGAATTATTTTCATCAAGAATTTTACAAAATTTCATTGGACATTCTTATTTCAGGACTCTAAAATGTGCAAGTATTTTAAAAGACTGTAAGGGTTAAATGATTGAATTCAAAATTTTACGACTTTCAGTGAAGAGCCAAGATATCAGTCAAAATTCTAAGACGATATTTTTGTTTAATAGTTGATGTTTTGTAGTTTCAAAATTATATCTTTCATTTTGCTGTTCTAGTGCTTTTGCTTCCACCCTGTGTACCCAACCTTTCTTTTGAAGGAGGGGGGATATATAAGATATAACAAAATATAATAGCTGTTTTAAAAAATAATTGGCGACCTCAAAATTAACGTTCTAAATTTCATGCTCTCCCCCTTAAATTCATCCTTTCTCCCAAATTCGAGGTCGTTCTAAATTACGTAACTTTTTAATGCAGATACCTTCTGTCCAATCAAATAATTGTAAACCAAATCTTTCTCCAGCCCGAACTGAAACTATGAACTTTCCTCCCGTCTTCCTTTTAAACTCTGTCTTCTCTTCGCCTGCGTGCTGATAGTTCGTCGCTCAGCGTCTGCTAGTTATTTCCGTTAATTAGAATGTAATTGCATATTTAAAATTATGGGGCGCGTTTAGCACATCTAGTCTTGAACAGTTATCTATTAAGAAATTCATCTTTCAAGAATAAATTATGCTTAACTATCAAGCTGGTCCCGCTTCGAAATTTCCCCCCGATCATCCTTTATGCCATAATGTCCAGACATCTGCGCAGCAATTTTTTCGGTCATGACTAAACGTGAATTATGTTCATATTCTTCCAAATGTACAGTTATTACATTTTTTACACATATACTTTATACATAAAAAAGTTCCGTCGTTTATATGAAATAGTGTATTTCATTAGTTTTGAATTAAGAAAGATATGTTTATAGAATACTTTTGTTATTTCTAATGACATTTGATTAACACTTTCCTTTGAAATCTGTGTTAATTAAATTAATAATTTTTCATAGCTTCGCAGTACAAACTCACTTGCCGCGTACAGTCTTGCGAAGAAAACTGTGTATTGACCGGTAGAGACGAAGGAGGCTGTCCGATTTGCAAATGTCCTCAGGGCAATCTTGGTAAGCTTTATTAAATATTCATGTTTGTCAAAGGATTTGCCTATGCCTATATGTATGAAATGTGTTGTCAAATGTGTAAAATTTAATAACTGAATTGTCTTTTACTGATTAAAAATATCAATGTGTCAACTTGTAAGGTTTTAGTTAAACTAACAAAGTTTTATTTTAGTTTGACTTTTTCTGTCTCTTCTCATTTCAACTTCCCGTTAGAATAAGCGCGCGTTTCAGCTTTATGCTAATTTGAAGTGGAGCCGAGTTCTATTTAAACGAAAGGTAGAAACCTTTCAGTGTGAGAGAGCTTTTAGTCTCAGACCACAGTTACTGTATTCGACGTTCGCCTGATTAGCTAGTATTTAAATTCTAAGCCGTAGCGCTAATACGTTATTACTTATTGAAGTAATTCTAAGTGCGCTAGTATTAGTAATTCTTGCTACGCACCATTTAGTTAGAGGCCAACTCCGCGTAGAGCTCTGTGAGCAAAGCTTAATTAAATTTCTATTTAGCTTTAGTTTAAAATTATCAGATTGTTCAGTTTAGACCCAAGTGGCGGTCGTTATTTTCTGTATCCCTCCCGAGTTGGGAAGTGGCTGTACATAATTGTGGTTTAATAAAAGAGGATTTTGAATCCCTCTGAAGTGCAGTTCTTCTACCACTTATTCACAGTATTCTACCACAGAACATAGCTGCATTCAGCTCCCTGTTCAAGATCAGGACTTCACGTTTCACGAAGATGTTTGCCAAGAATATGCACCGAACACTCAGTCCTGAGAAACTGATCGGGGAATACGGTGTCATTAATGTCTTATTCATTCGGTCATAAAATCGAGTTGCAGAATAAGGTGTAATTTAGTAATTTATGATTTTGTGCTCTTTGATTTCAAAACGACAGACTCAAAATCCTTTGAACTGACCACTAAATTCGCGGGCGAATTAAACACAAATTAGAGATGTTGCATCTTATTGACAAACATTTGGGTACGGACTTGTTTTGAGTTGTTTGATCACTTATTCTCTTTATTCGGCTCATAGGGGAATTAGCCAGAAGGGTTACGAGTCTTGAAACGGCATGCTGCGTCCAATCACTAAAATCGTTGAATCATTTTTCAAATTGTTACCACCAAATATTATCGCCCTGTATTATAATTAAAGAAATTAAATAATGAAGAATCTGCATAAATGTGTGCCTGCACTCACTGTGCGAAAAAACAAGGGTACCTAGAGCCATCAAATTTTGAATAACGTAGTCTCCCGTCCGAATGGGCCCTTGGAAGCACAAATTTTGAATTTAAAATTTGTTTTATTATATATTTCATATTTTAAATCTTTAACGAATTTTTGATTAAGAAACTCAACGAATTCAAAGCGAGCAGTGGCAACACACTGTACAGAATAAAGTAGTTTTATCTCCAACGCGCGAGACTGTCTATCGGAAATTCCAAAGATATGCTGCTTTTAAATATTTTTAGCCCAATGCGGCGGCGTTAGCCCAGATGCTTTTGATACTTGTATGTATATGTAAATGAAAGAAGCACCCCTTCGAGCGCAATATAAAATTTGAAGATTTTTTTTCCCGATTTGCTCCTACAGGTATTGTAGTTAATTCGGTTAACAATTCATTAGCAATTCTTCCTAGATGAAATTTCTGTTGTTAGAATGGATTAATTTGAGAGGGGGTTCATAACTATCCTCCATTTCATATTATTACACATAACTATCCTGAATTTCATAAATGTATTATGAGCCTCTCTCTATGAAAATCTTCAACGAAGACAATTATCTCTCAAGCAGATAACCTTTGAAAATTATCGTTATTGAAAATTATCAGCAAATAAATGCAGTAGATACCTGTTAATGAGTTATCCAAAGGACAGAGGTTTAGCATTATCTCAAGTAGGAAGAATTATTTAAGAAAGGAAGCTTATTAAATGATATAGGGAAGTTGGAGGAACAACGTAAAAAACTGCCAACAGCAGCAATACACACTACTCACAAATCGTTATAATGATGCATTGAAAAATATTTTATTCTGGTAGAAACAGTCTTTGTAGAAGGAGCCTCCTTGACTTTGTGCACGGAACTTAATGACAGTTCAAAAGATTTAACGAGATGTTAAATTTGATAGTCAGCCGCTGTTTACACAGATTGTCTTAATCGTTGACATGTGTATATCGATTAATTTTATAGGCAAATCTGATATGATCAACTCGTATCGATTATTATACTGCATCTACTTTACCGTTTGAAAACTATGAGAAAATTTCCCAGGTTTTTTCTTACAGTCATATAAGCAGAGGCTTATCGCATCGTAGCATGCATCGGTAATCCTTTTATTCTCAACCGATTTAAAATCAAAAGATTTCTTGTTTTCACAGTATATAAAATTTTACAATAAACTTTTAACATCTTAAGAACCCTTACTCTTTATATCAAAGCTAATCGAATTAGACCTCTTAAAAAAAGAAATAGCAAGTAAGAATTTCATATGCCTATTAACAGTTTAATATTTACTATATACATCTTTCGAATTTAATTGCTGTATTTTAAAAATTAGACTTTAAATGGCAAAAACTAGTTATGTGACAACTTCTTAATGATATTCTAGTGTATATTGCATTTTCTTCCACATTTATTCTTCAAGTAAACGTTATTCCTTGTTTCTTAAAAAAGAACTGTTTTTTTCCTTACAGAAGAACGTGCATGCGCCAATTCTCCATGCAGAGGATACAATTGCACAATGGCAGTGAATTCCTTGGGTTGTGCTGAGTGCCGATGCCAGTTATCTTGCAAACCTAAAGAGTGTCCAGCTGGCTGTGACATGGATCTTGACGTGCCAGAAAACAGTGGTTTAGAATGTGGATGTCAGTGCAAAAACTCCTCAACAGGTTGGTACTTTAGAATACTTAATTTTGGAATCTGCTTAATCTCAGACGGAAACTGCAACAAAAAGGATGTATTTTCTGTGTGGTATAGTAACAGTATTAGTTATTTTTGATTCATAAATAAATGTCCATGTTACTCAAAAAGACAGGTAATGTAGGATATAGTATACAGGGTGATTCGCTGCCAGACTGACCGAAAAACTTGCAGGGTGTGTAGGGTGTATAGAGACGACTCAGATTCACATAAGGATGCAGGGGCGCAAATGCCGTAGTTGCGAGCTATGGTGGAAAGAAGCAGAGAAAAAGGACAGAAACAGCAACACATTAATGGGACAGAAAACATTTTACTGAAAGGTTGTACTGCAGCAGGTGTTCGAAATTACTACCAGAAGTCGTCTGGCAGGCTTGAAAGCAGCGCTGCATGGAATTCCGTACGTCCTGGAAGATTCCTGGCATGTGACATATCCTTCCAGCAGCTACATATTCGAGTGACGAGATCTTCAACTGAAGTAACGGGCGTCTTGTACACCAAACTCTAAATCTTCATGTAACTCCAGAGGAAGAAATCCATGCATGATGAGCACGGTGTATATCCATGTGGTACCAGCATGAAGAGGTTCCTCCACATTACACGATTGACATCCGTCAATACCTCGACATAACCTTAGGACAGCAGTGGATAAATCGTGGTGGCCCGGTTCGTTGGCCGCCAGATCACGTGACCCATTATTCGTAGACTTCTT
Organism: Stegodyphus mimosarum; assembly: GCA_000611955.2. Taxonomy (NCBI): domain Eukaryota; kingdom Metazoa; phylum Arthropoda; class Arachnida; order Araneae; family Eresidae; genus Stegodyphus; species Stegodyphus mimosarum. Next base: position 274,120 of record KK118027.1, on the reverse strand, counting down.
CTTCCTGGGGTCGCATGAAGAGTCAGGTGTACGAGACGCTTGCTTCTTCAGTTGAAGACCTTTTCGCTCGAAAATCTGTAGCTACCGGGATGATATGTTACATGCCAGGAATCTTCCAGAATGTAAAGAATTAAGTGCAGCGCTGCTCTCAGGCCTGCCAGACGACGTTTGGTCGTAATTTCGAAAACCTGTTGCAGTACAACATTTCAATAAAATGTTTTCTGTCCCATTAATGTGTTGCTGATTCTGTTCGTTTTCTCTGGTTCTTTGAACCATAGGTGGTAACTAAAGCATTTGCGACCCTGCATTCCTATGTGATTCCGAGTCGTCTCTGTAACACCTACGCACCCTGCAAGTTTGTCTGTCTGGAAGCGACTCACCCTGTATAAAAGGAAATTAATTATTGGAAATAATTTGCATTTCGAAACAAAGGGTAAATGTCTAGTTAAGTAATTAACTTACCAGGACCATTTTTCAGGTATAATGTTCGTTTCCATTTATTACATTCTAATGCTAACAATTCTTTTAAACCTATATCAATTGATTATTGATTTCACGAAATTTGATATCTCTATTAAGGGTAAATTATTGCATTAGCTATTGAATTAAATTAATTTTACATGTATTTACCATTCGGTAGAATTTTAATATACAAACTATACATTAAATTTCATGAAATTATCGATTATGAGGTTTTTTGAAAATAATAATGATAATCAGGAGTCGGTGGAAACGCAGAAGGATTTCTGAGTTTGTGAATATTTTACAAAATGCTTTCTGGCTAAGAATTATGTAACTGCGTGTTGCATTGCTTTCTACTTAATAATCGCTATCAGTATATATTAGTTGCTAACATTTACTGCATTACTATATGATGAAGAATTACACGTGATGAAGACATTACTATATGAGATTTTATGAAATTTAATAACCGTTGTATACAAAATTCGTTAATACGTTAGTGTACTCGACCTTCGTTAAAAATAATTAAAGTCACGTTATAAAACTTTAGTAATAATTTACGATTATAGTTCTGATTTTGGACTTTGTTAATAATCGTGAAATATTCCAGTGGTTAAATTGCATAATTAAAAAAAATTCCGTATATTTAAAACATGCGAATGTTTCTCTCTATAACAATTATTTCAGTATCACTATAAATTTAATTACTATCATATTACCTGAGCTACATAATAATTACTCAAACTTTGCTATTTAACTGTACAGAGTATGATCGATACTTGCATTGAGGCTTGAAAAGGAATTTTGGTAGTCAAAGCAAGTTCGAGTAAAATTGCGGAGCTTCATACATTAGGAGAGTTAATGCGAGTGGCAAGACAGATTACAACTTTATGCATCATTATTCTAATAATCTATAATAATGTCGGTGTTACAGCACAGCGCTGTTAAATTATCATACATAGTGGACACTCTAAGCAAATTATTACTATCGCCGCTCTTTGTTAAACTTGAATAAATTACTTATAAAGTGGTAACGTTATTTTCATGGATAAAATATATTTCGACTGCGTAAGCGATAAATGGTTTAGAAATATAGATGTATAACATGCATATTTTATTTTATTTATTTATTATTTTGAAGGATTTTTACTTTAAAGGCTTAGAAATTAGCTTTAAGTACTTTAACTTTATTACACTAATATACGTACTCTAATATAAGCTTAGATAATTTGTAAATTAGCTTCATCCTGAAGATGCTGATAATTTATAAATTTTCAGAAAAATAAGACATTTTGTAGACTTAGATTATCAACTTAATTATAGTGTTGAAAACAATACTAAGTTATAAACTGTAGACTGAATACGTCTGAGAGGGGAAAATGCTGTGATTTTAATGTTTGCGATTACTTACAATCCGGTATAGTTGACAATTTTCTTAATTTTCTTTTCCACGTCGCTTCCTGTAAGTTAAGAATTGATATTTTATGTTTAAATAAAATTACGTGCAGAAACTCGATAAAATTTTAAAATTCGTCGCACGAAATACTGAATAAAATAGATATGCATTTATTTCCTTCATTATCTTCGAGTCAAAGAAGTTGCAAATTAATAAAAAAGTGGCATTCTTATTTATTTGTTCACGTTTACTGGAGTGTTAATATTAGGGCAATTGAAACATGTGTTAATTATGAAAAAGGTATACTTCGTCTTTTGAGGTGTCTAAAATCAAAACAATTAGTTATTACTTATGATTTTCTTAAAATTCTACATATTTCAAAACTTACTAGCTTCCAAAAAAGAAATTTTTAACTGTTTGTTGGAAATGTAACCAATGTTTACTTTAATAATCAAGGCAGAGAAAGTGATGCATACATTTCATCGAAACATTTATGCTTGTGGAATTCGTAATTAGTATAATAACTAATCCTTATTAGTTATTTATATAAACATATGTTTTATTTTTATCCATATGCGTGAGCATTCCGATACTACAGTTCTGTGACGGAATTAAAAACCAAATTGATAAATAAATTTACACGTAACTCAGAATTAAATTTCCGCAATCACCTTCAATAGCCCAATTAATTATCTTCTGTTACTTCTTGTGTAAATCACAGAAATACCTTGAATGCACTAGTCTGTTATAATAAGAATGAACTTTTGTTAATATATACGATACTCATTCAAACAAATTGCGATGCCTTTTCTAATCAAGAAAGCTAACACTAATTCCATACAAGTTTGCATCAAAGTCTTCATTCCATTTGTAATAACACTTACTAGCCCAAATATAAACGGATTGCGTCGAGTTACTATAAACGGATTTTGCGTCGAATCACTATAAACGGAATTTGCGTCGAATCACTATAAACAGATGTATCACTTTTCAAATTGTTGCCAGCAAATATTATCTCCCTGTATTATGTTAAAAGAAATTAAATAATGAATAATCTGCATGAACGTATGTATGTTTCTCTCATTGTGACAGAAACAAAAATATATAGAGCCATCAAACTTTGAATAACGTAGTCCTCCAGTCGAATATGGGTACCTGGAAGCGCAAATCTTGAATTCTGAATTTGTTTTATTATCTATTTCATATTTTTTAAACTTTAACGAATTTTTGTTTAAGAAACTCAAAGCGAGCAGTGGCAATTCACTATGCGGAATAAAGTACGTCTATCGGCAATTCTAAAGATATGCTGTTTTTAAATATTTTTAGCCCAAATGCTCTCGAAACGGATACGTATGTGTAAATGAAAAAAACGCCCCTTTGGGCGTAATATAAAATCTGAAGTTTTTAGATTTTTTATTTTATTTTAACTTTATCACTTATGTTATATTTTAACTCATAACACTTATACTAGGATATATAAAACAAAACACTTATAGTATATTTTAACTAAATTTTCTTTGCTGTAATTATTTCAGCACTAGAATACATCCGTTCTAAAGCAATACCAGAAAAATGTGCTCCAGTATCCTGCCAAGGACTTAATTGTACAATAGGCGACGACGCATCTGGATGTCCGTTTTGCATTTGCAGATCTCCATGTCCAACTCTAGAGTGCCAAGAAGGATGCCAAGTGGAAAAAGAGGTTGTCGAAGAGGGCCGATGTCCGCGGTGCGTCTGTAAACTTTCAAGATCAGAAAGGGGTAAGTCTGGATTATTGATTAAATCTTTATAACTTTTGTTCTGTTTGTTGAGTTATAACTTGCATGCTATCATTAAACTCATCTTTGCATCTTCAACAAATTATGAACGCTCAACTTTCCTTGAAAATATTAAATCTTTATGCTCGTACTAACTACTGACTCATTAACATTCTCAAAATTTGTAAATTAAGGAACGTTAGGGTATTTAATTCCAGGTGAACTTAATTTGAAGGAAGGGAAAATGCTAAAGTTCGAAATCCTTACTTAGTTAAAGAAATAGCGCTCTTCGAAATTCTATTTAGAAGCTTTTATATTTAGAGTGCTTTGAAATTACTTCAAAATCATCAAAATAATTATAGAAATGCATGATAGAGACTCCCAAGTGCAATCCGGCGATTCACATCCGAATGTAAAATATATCATTCATCGTGGAACAATTTGGTGCAAATATGCCACCAAGCTTTTGGTTTAACTATTATAATTATTCTTCTATATATAACACGTGGCATTTCTGACCATCACTTAGATTCCCATTACATAAGCAGTTTTCTTACCGGACGTATTTGATAAATCATGTGATTTATTCTTAAGGTAAACATCTTTTACAGTGGGGCATACTTTTAATTTTTAAATTCAAGAATAATACTCTAGATTCAATTTTAACCGTACATAACTACAAATATTCTCATGTACTGATAATTCTAACAACCCTCAGGCTAGAATACAGTAGAAGAATTTTTATGTCAGCTCGTAAGCGAGAAAAATATCTATAAAAATTCAGAAGACTGATATGCTGTAACAGTATAAATGCGCTCAAACTGCAGGAAACATAATTCTAAAATTTTACTTCTAGGAGAATAATATATATGAACCATTCAAGACAGAAGAGAAATACGCCTCAAATAAATCATAAAAGTGAAGCAACAACTTTTGATAGGCATAGACTGTCACAGGCGTAGACTACGCTGAAAATCTACGCCTATCACAGGTCGTTGCTTCACTTTTATGACATGAACCATTATTTCAGACTTTTGCGTATTTAACCACTCTCATATAATAATGTGATTTACATCATAATTATTAAAAGACTCAATGTTAAAAGGGAAACATAAATTCAGGCACAGATGATTAAAATACAGCGTTTAGTAGGAGAAAAGCGAGAGCATGTATTGGTTTTGCATATATTGCATATATTGACCACAACAACCATTGAAGAGTTCAGAGCTTGAGCTGGCAGAAAATCACAAAACACATACCATGCCTTTGCACAAACACATACTCTAAACAGGTGAGCATAAGCGGAGAAGAACGTCAAGTAGTTTAACCTCTAGTTTGTAGTATAAAAATAACAACAAACAGAGTCACATACATTCATCGATCTGTTTCTGATTTTTATAATTACGTCTTCAATAAACAATTTGTCGTATTATACAACAAATATTAATTGTAACTTTAAAACTCATAGTAAATCTATCGCAGACCTTCTGTCATTGACATAATGGAGCACGCATTTCAAATCATAAAACTAGGCATATATATAT
>KK118027.1:249881-268947 GCA_000611955.2 Stegodyphus mimosarum | reverse complement strand
AGATAGATAGATAGATAAATAGATAGATATTATATCACGTTTATTTCATATTTAATTAAAATTAGATTTATTTTGGGTATTTATTCATTGAACAATTTTACAAACTGAACAGTTAGTCATAATTTATCAATATCAGCATATTGATAAATTAGAAAAATGGTCAAACTTAACAAATAATCGCATTACCTTGTGTTAAAAAGTTTGTTAAATTTTTCAAACGTACACCAATGCAACATAATTTAAGAGTTTGCACGTCGGTGGTTGTGTGAACAAGTGTGAGAACGTATGGATTACATATCTGGAAGAGAATATGCGTTACATCAGCAGTACGACGTATAATAATTAATTCCCTATCTTGAACAATTTTAAATTTCATAGTGCGAACTGAATTATTACAGCTTCAAACATTATCCTTCTGGTAGATAACGCTGTAAAAGAATGCCCCCCACCGACGTGCCTGGGTTACAATTGCAGCGTCATAACGGGAGAGGACGGCTGCCAAAAGTGCCTTTGTGAATCTCCGTGCGAAGAAAAACCGCAGTGTCCTTCCCACTGCGAACTGGAGAAAACTGTTCCCGAGGGGAGATGCAGGGGATGCGTTTGTTCCTATGGTGAAAATTCTGGTAAGTGATTCCTAAAACAGGCAGATAAGTTTAAATTGTCAATCACTTGTGCGATGATTTATACTTAACCCTTTGTAAGGTGGCCACAAATTCTGCTATATATGAATCAAATTTACACCATTAGTGTACTTAAAAATACTAGATAATTTAATCAGTAATCTTAGGCAAGTTTTATTTAACTGCTTCATATACTGAACGAATGCGGTATAAGTCTTTGAACTAAAACGTAAGAGGTGGCTTTTTATATTCTGTAACTACAACTACAATCTGAAAAATAAATAAGTATTTATAGTTTCTGTGAAGTTATACAAGACTGCAAATATCTTTTGTTGAGAAACAGCTTTAATCGATTAAATACACCCCTATAAGTTCAAGTTAGTATAGGCTTGATTGGCTTAAAGAACGTGCAAAAATTTATAGGCAAGCAAGTTCATTAATATGACCTTAACCACGGAAATAAGTTCAGGATTTATAAACATCTGTGATTTATTTCAAAATGATGTTGATTATTTATTACCTTGGGGTTTAAATATAGAGGATCTAACACGCGGGTAAGAAAGTTAAAAAATTCTCAAGTACACATTCTTCAAGATCTCAGAAATCAGATCCCGCGGCTCCTTTTTCGAAAATGTAACATGAATCTCGTTCATTGCCAGAAACGTTGTCTACTGTTATAATGTTTCTATGCTTTATAAAGGGTTAAGTAATAAAAATATACTTAATAATATGCATATAATGGTTCCATTGCTGAAATTAATGAGGTTAATTGAATTAAAAATGAGGCTAAAAAATGAATAATGAGATTATATTTATTTCATACTAAACAAATGACTGGTGTCTTCTTAATACTCTGATGCTTAATAAAAACTCTTTAAGGAGTCAATAACTTAAGCGGTTAACTTTATAAACTCATTAACCTTATTCTGACTAACTCTTACCTTACTAAAAAACTAATACATTTATTTGCGTATTGCTATTTTTGAGTAATTATGTATTATTTATAAATGTATGAAAAAATACACTTGTGTACAATTTGTTTTATTTGTGAATTTTAGCAACATTCCAATTCAATTTAATTTTATCTGTTATATTCAATAAATAATTCTTGTATTTCGTAGAAAAATTTTAAAAATGAAGTGCTTCTTATGTTTATTATTTTCCAATATTTCAATTTTGTCATAATTAAACTTTCCACTACATCTTGAATAATTTGGGGTAACTCTTAAAAGAAGATATTATTTTACTAGCTTAAATGAGAACTGAAGCTAAAGGATTCATCCATATTTCCTGTCAAAACTTTAAAACACAAAGTTTTTTTCTGCTCAATAGCTTCAGAGACTGAAGCCAAACTCCTTATTAATAGACTTCTGAAAGCATTTCTGTTGAAGTATCTTTACTTACATTTCTTGTTTTGAAATAATTTTTTTCTTAGCAAATGCTCTTATTGTATTATGAAAACAATATTTAAAATATACTTTTATAAATGATGCATGAAAGGACAAAATTTTACTGTTAGATTTTTCGAACGAGTTAATTTATGTGAGCTGATGTATAAAGCAACTTAACCCTTTCAGTCTCAATGGGTTATACAAGTCCCAGTAGATGTTTAAAGAAGCCTTTAGGGAATAACACGCATCAATGTATTACGTAGTTGATGTCCCACTGGTAGTTGCATCATTTCTAACATCTCCACTACAAAATTGTATACGGTAGACCATACACTACCACTACCATATTGTAGTGGTAGACCACCACTACAATATGGTACCATACCACTATGATATGGTAGACTATCATCCAATTCCAAGTTGTTGAATATAAGAGATCACGTACCCATCCAAGGGCTTACTAGAAAAAGATGCCACAGTGGTAGCAAGAAAAAACAAGAGGAAAGAACTAAAACAATTTGTGCGGCATGCACAAATGTGCAAAAGCTGTTTTACTACAAAGTGTATAGTGTATACACTTTGTAGAGTGTACACACACTTTTGCATAGAGTACAAAGCTATACTATGCAAAAGCTGTTTTACTTCTTATCACACAAAAGTTACGAAAATAAAAACAGTTTCTTTCGATTTTTGATTTTATGTGTCAACAATTTAGTACGAATGGAACACATATGTCCCACCATTACTACCCAGTGGGACATATTTGTCCCAGGCCCCTGGAATACCCCCATTTTAAAGTAAAATGTTTAAAATGATATATTTCAATTCTTTGTGATAATTACCACGAGTACATAAAAAAATCAAGTCAGTTGAAACAAATAAATAAATTATGACTGAAAAGGTTAAATATGATTTTGCCCTGTTAAAATAAAGTAACTGTGTGTTTTCAAATGTAATAAAATTTCCTAAAGAGAATTTGCTCTATATATTTAGTAATCAATCGATTCAAATTAATCTAAAATTTTTTACTAGCTAATTTTAACATAGCTAGCTAAGTTAGCATAATGTAGATTCTGTGCAGTATCAAAATATCTATGAAAAGGTGAGACAGGAGAAGTACTTAATGGATGTTTCTATCAATATGCTTTGAAAAAATAACAATAGTCAGGATCCGCATTAATATATCAACATACTATGATAAAACTATGGAAAATTCATAAATTTAGTTGCATTTTATTTTCCGAAGAGCCTCAAATTCCAAAAATCTGGTACTTGTAAATTTTTATAACATCCATTTTGAAACACGTTTATTATTTTTTACGTGATAGGATTTTGTATAAAGTTTGATTACTGAAATGAATCCGCAAAATATCTACAAAAATTTAACTTTTCACTTTTCTGATTTCCCTAATTAAATACCATGTAGCCATGTTTGCAGTAATCAGAAATGATTCATTTTCGCGAAAATGTATTGCATATTTTTGAAATGGTTATTTCAAAGCAATGACAGAAATTACGTTTTCTCAGAGCATAGGAAAATGCTCTGTTTCGAAATGAGTAATCAGAGTGATTTAAATCGGTTTTTAAACTTCTAAACTTTCGGTCTCAATGAAAAATCCTTATTCATGTAACTGCGAAACTATAAAACAAGGCGTAAGTACCCTCGCTAAGAAGTGATTTGTTATAAAAAAAAATACGTTTCTCAATACCGTAATATTTGCAAAAACCTTAAGATCGACTATTTTGATTCTAAAAAATCTGTTCATGTTACGTTATTTTAGATACAGAAGGAAAGCCATCACATGATGAAGATAAAGCTTCTGATGGTACAGAAGAGGATGGCGAGTTAGAAAAACGGGAAGACTTGGAGGCAGATTTCATACCTTTACCTAGCAAAGAACTCGTTCCAAGTGTGGACAAAATTTTCCTTATCCATGGTGATCATGATCCAGATCAGTATGCTGGTGTGCCAGGTTACCATTATGATGGTGGTCACGCTTATCCAGTATTCGGAGAACATTTAGAATCTGCCTTGTACAACACCGAAGATCATGTGCCTGAAGAGGCCGAAAGTGATCAACCAGAAGAAAGCCGAGAAGAGCATTTCAACGATGAACATAATGAAGACAGACTGGCAGGAGATTACGGCAGTGAAGGAGAAGAAAACTCTTTTGAACCAGAATATGCTGAGGAAAAGACCATTGAGGATGATGAAGATGAAAAATGTGCTGTAAGTATTTACACTATTTATCGATTTTCGCAAGACAATATATAGCGTTTTATGAGAGGGAAACGACTCAAAGCAAAAAGACTGCATAAACTGTAAACTCTGTAAACTGTAAATCCAATGAACAAGAGAGAATTTTCTTTAAAGCAATAATCAATCCATAGTTAAAAGAAACTGCGTTAATGGATTAAAATAAGCGGTAGAAGTAATATGCTTTATCCATTAGCTAGAGTTAATTAGAAAAAGGAAGTAAATATACAAACACATACACACATATATATATATATAGAGAGAGAGAGACGTACGTAAGAAAATGGTATGTTGTACTAGTGCATAAAATCATAAAAATTAATCAAATTTAGTCCCTTCAATTTTTATTTGGTAACTAAACTTGTAAGGTATTTTCTCCCTCCTTTCCATATACCTTCGTTGTGTAATTGGAAGCGTAGTGGATGTGTGTTTGATAGGTCCAGGGTTCGAGTTCCGGCGAGAACATTACTCATATTACGTGTCTCCTGTTTAAGAAAATCTAATGACTCTACAAGTGGCGCTCGAACTGAAAGGCAGTGGAAATAGTTTGTCACTAGCAGGATTTGGCGACTGCGTCCCTTAATCTCCAAACGCCCTTTGAGAGAGGGAGTATGTAAAGGATTTTCCCCCTTTTTCCGAATGCCTTCGTGGTGTAACTGGAAGCATTGACGCGCATTTAAGAGATTCAGGGTTTGAGTCCCGTCGAACCGTTTACATGTCTCCCGCTTCAGAAAACATAATGGCTCTACAAACTTTGTATGAGTTTCTTTTCTGTAAAACATTTAATTAAAGATATTTGAACAGCGTTGGACCTTTATGGTTTGTCAGGAAAATTACGATAGCTGTTGATCATTTTGTTGGGAGATTTCGAAATTTCGTTCATATCAGGATTAGCACTTAGAGTAATTCCTTAGAAGTTATCTTTGCCATTTACCTAATTTCAAGTTTTTTATGAAATGAGACCGTGCACTTTTCTTAACACGTTCACCTTAAAAATATTAAGAATAATACCAAACAAATAAGAATAACATCATATTAAAAATAACACAAAAAATTTAGCCATTTATTAATACTTAATACATTATTTAAGAAGTATAGTCTAACATACATATATATTGAAAACTAAGTTATCATTCACAAGGAGCAATGTTTTAATGTTTTATTGAAATATCATATCTCACCACGAATGTCGACGTCTACGTAATGTTTAATTAATGTAATAAAAATCTCTTTTTACCAATATTTCTTGTCAAATTAAAAAGAAAAATTATTGATGCAGATTTGCAAAATAATATTTCTTGCATCATAAAAGCGCTGACTATTTTTTTTTCATTTCATGAAATCTCGCTAATTAAATTTTATCTCACTTATCGAAATCTCGTTAAAAGAGATAGATCATTCTGTACATGAATATTCAAAACTGAATGTACTTATCTGTATAGGGACAGGGAAAAGTGGACGGAGCACCAGAACTTCGTCAGTGACTTTTACAGGTATTGCTTCGCCGCAGTACTGTACCCGCTGGGCGTTCGGTTAGCCCGCATCAGAAGCCAGCTTAGCAATACATTTACGGAGATACTTCACATTAATTCTATACTTTCGTACTGAATGTACAATATCACTTTATACAGTTATTACGATGAGCTTAATCAATTAACAAAAGTTGGATTATGACAGATTAATATAACGTAATTACTTCGAACATACATTAGTACATCAGCAAACAATACATTTACATTAGAATATCTAATTACATCAAATTACATTAAACATTTATTAAGGAACTAATTATTGAAGAACATTTTATGCATCTCTTAGTGTTATCCTACTCCTAGTCACTCCTAGTCATCTATATAAAATTTATGCAGCAATGTTCAAGGTAAAATGATTTCTTCAATATAGGATAACAATTCAAAAGAAGTTTCCCAATTCTTCAAAGAGAAAGGAAACTAGCTGAAATGAGGTCTTTCGTACTGTTGTGTTTAGACGCACATGTACAGTATTTTTTCTAATTAAGTTATTTACCCTTTTACAGTTTTTGGTTGCTTACACTTTCATAGTTCATGCACTTTAAGATTTAAGAAACAAAAAGTGCAGCATCGTGCACGTGTCTTCATAGTTTAATTGAGTACCCATTCAGCTAAGGCCCAGAGTTCGAATACCGGCCAAGGTATTGGATATTTTTCATGTTTTCTGTTTCTACGAACATAATGACTCTAAAGGATCGCCCGAACTGTGGTGAAAATAATTTGTCACAAGCAGCATTTGGCGATTAGCCCCAGACTTCCAAGTCGCCCTTTTAGTAGGGGAGCATTTAAGATATTTTCTTCCTCCTTGTCGCGAGCCTTTGTGAATTGGAAGTACGTCCGGCTAGCAATCTGGATGTTCGGAGATCGAAACCGGGTGAAGGTATTGCATATTTCTTATGTTTTCTGCTTCGGGAAACCTACTGATGACTCATGACTACAAGTTTACATGGTATTCTACTTAAAAGTAAGGTTAATTATACAATAAGCGTAAATGCAATAAAATGTAATTTAAAATTAATACTATAATAATATTACAATTTAAATTCTGACTGAATATTATAGTAAAAGACAAAAAAAATTATTATTTATAATTCAGTACTAACTCTGTCAGCTTTCGTAGTTTTGCTTTTTAAACATAAAAAGACAGCATTCACTTTCCTACATTCTTTCTTCAGCCTACTAGGTGTTAGAGACAACATTCGAACTTTCAGACAATGTTAATGTTAGCTCTTAGATGTTAAGCTCTTTTAAAGGTTTTATCCTTAAAGATTATTATATGTAAACATCTTAAACACTGTTAGAATGTCATGTGTTGAAGGAAACTAAGTTTTCTTTTTTCATTCACTCCCACACAGTACCCACACAGTAAATGTTATTTCACGGATTTCAAAACATTGGCTAGACCGAAATGGCTGGAGTAGCCCGAAGCCATTGAGGGCAAAATAATTTCAGTCTCCTTAAAAAATAAATTTGTTCGGAGTAGAAGAATTTTACTATTTCAAAGAATTAACACTTTTACTTGATTAGTTTTCACACTTCCGGAGTACAGTGAAACCACCCAAACAGATCTGATGATTCCGAATGATTTATGTGGTAATTTTAGAGAACATGAATACTGTCAACATTCACTGCTTGTGTTTATTATTTATATCGTTAGAAATTCTCCCCGCTTTTAGAAATGGTCGCCATGAGAGATTTGGTACCCCTAATCTAAATTCAGTTATTAATCTTACAGATTTGAAAGGAATATAATTGCTGTGATTATGGGAAAACTCACGCTCTGTGTACTTCAGTTTCACTTATATGCCCGAACAATTGGGGAGTTTTCTAGGTATATCATAACTTTGTAATTAATTATTTTGTTGGATAATTTGTTATCAGTTAATATTCTTCCACCAGAATAGTTTCTTTCGGAAATTACGCTTTCCTTCCCCTGCTTATATTATACGTCATTTTCAAAAAGTAATAGAACTGTTCAGATGGCATAACTTCACTCTACATTTTCCAAGCGAAATGCAGTTGATATAGAAATTCAAAAATTCATAAACCAGTCTTTTTATGAACCTCGCAAGTTTCCTTAAACTTATACACAAAAACGAATGGCGATTTGATTAATGAATATATTTCTGATCGCGCAAGAACATGTTAATGAAGCATGAAATTCAAAAATGGACATGGGCAGCAGTACTATTAAAATTCGTATCTGCATTTTACGCTTGGAAAATGAAGCAGCACTAGTAAAATTCGTATTTGCTAACTATATTTTCAATATTTGAGAAAATTTACATCTCAAATGTGATGTCATCATGGGAGAATATTTACATCATCTTTGGGGATTTTATCCTGAAGCTGGGCACTGTACTGAAATGCAGGATTATTTCGCGTGGTCTAGGTCATCAAGTCGCTTTAGCCTAGAATTTTTCAGCTAATGAATGCCTTTTTTGTAAATCGAAAGCAACATACTTTGGCGAAACTGTTATTACTTGCACCACTATTTTCGTTCGCAGTGTGTATGTTGCAAAATATTCTCATCTCGTGAATGTTGCAGGCTTCGATTCAAAATGTATTATTCATTTGTTCACTGCTTTTATTCCTATATGAACAAGACACACGTTTATCCTTACATATTTACTTTTAGAGTAATAAATGACAATAGGGACCCATTACCTTCGCTCCTAATAAATAATTAATTAAAACCGAACAAAGAATTTACTTATGTTGCAATGAGGAACAAAGATTTACTGCAAATATTTAATCTTTCACCATTTTATTGAATTATTTAATTTGCTAAAATTAATATTACTTAGTATTTCAGTATATGTTTCTATATTTAGTGCTTCATTTTAGTATTTTAACATTTTAAATGAGTTAATTTAGATTATCGATTAGATAAAACATTGTCTAAGGAGTCACATGAAGCTAAACTTACATCAAGTTCTCTTAGTGATACCAATCATGAATTTAGGAGCATTCAAACTTTTAGAAAGCATATTAGCCTAAATGAATTTAAATAAAAGTAATATTTTTCAATAAAATTTGCTAAATTTTAATTCTTAAATATATATGTATTTGAAAAGGTAATTAAAGTCGTTGCGACTTATCTCTCTCGTCTGACAATAACATATAATAAGTCCACAAATTTTATTACAGAAGGTTGAGCTGTTCTTGTAACTTGGGCACTTTATCAGCGACAACGCAAATCTGCCTAGCTCCATTCTAAATTTTGAAGGAAAGAAGGAAAATCGTTAAAGGGATGGATGCGTGGGCTCTCATTCTTCTTCCTCATCCACTCGAGAGAACTTTAAGCTCAAGAGGTTTTTCGTTGCTTCCATGCCACAAAGAGATTACACATTTACAAATTATCAGTACCTTTTCTGGAATTTTAACCCAGGTTCAAGAATATGGAAGCCACTTTTCCTACTACCATGCCGAAAGGGCAGCATTAAAATACGTATATGTTTGAAACCACGTTAGTAACATTTTTAAACACAGCCGTATTAGCAAACATAATATTGGCCATTACCAAAATTCTAAAGATTGGTTTTAGCTTCCAGGGCTATAATTTTAGGTTCTGTTTATTTTTAACAGCATTTCACAACTGAACTTTTCTTCTAACCTCACTTGAAGCAAATGGTGATTGTACTTTTGGCTTTCGATCTCACGTCGTTAAAAGCTGAAAATTTTATTCAAACGTAAGCCGAATTAGATACTAATATAGGTATTTTTTAAAGGCCAAGAAGTGTAAAACCGACTTTCCTGCAGATCGAAAGGTCGTACCGGCCCGTTTAGGATTTTCAGTGAAAATACCTAACGTGTTTTATCTCGCACGAAAATTAGTAATCATTTATACAAATAATGATTATCTATTGTGAAAAATGCTCATAAATGGTGTGATTTTGTTTGTGAGTTTATAAAAATCTAACATTCCGTTTAAACGCCAAACTAATTAGTTTATAAAGGAAAATTTTTCTTAGCGAACATTAAATTTTCTTAAAATTCAATAACAGACAAGCAAAAGAAAATTTTATGATAATTAACTTATTTGTTTTTAGTGGCTTAGAAATATAATGCTTACTTTTGTTGTTGCTGAATGATTTTAAGTTTGATTTTTCTCTATTTGTTTAGCAAAAGGACTGTCCTGAAGGTCAGAAATGCGTAATCAGGAGGCTTCAGTGTATTCGTACTCCTTGTCCAGCAATACCTGTCTGTAAGTTTATCGTGTTTATTAAAATAAGAATCATAGCTTCTAAAGTAAAATTTTCTTCATTATACTAACATAAAGAATTTATTGCAGGCATTGATGTCGAACCTCGCTGCCCAATACCAATGTGTGCCATAGGTTGTATGGTCATGAAATGGGATGATGAAGTTTGTCCATCCTGTTTCTGTGGCATTATCAGAGGAGGTAAACTATTTTTTTTTCAATATTGCTCGTTAATGGTAAATATAGCTTATTATTTTTAATGCAATGCAAACAATTTCCTGAAAGTGGCTGTGCAAACTATGGTTCTAAAACTGTTCAGCCTAAACATAAAATTCCAATTAAATTCTGAAAACAAGTTGCAGAATTTAGTGAAAATATTACCAATACCTGTAGGTTAGAAGGACATTAAAAACATTTAACAAAAATTAAAATGAATTCGTCACAGAACTATTCCCTTAGCAAAGTACTGGTTATACGTTAATTTGTTAGAAACAAGAACATTCTGTTAATGTTTGTAAAACATCTTCAAAGCTATTATAAAGAAATTATGCTGCAAATGTTACGTTACTGGTATAATTTAAACCGTTTTGAAAACAAATTGAATGGATATCTACGAGATAAATGTTTTTCATTTTGGTAGCCAATGAATGGCTCTATCTTGCCTAAAAAGTTTATTATTATGTTTATAATTGGTGCCTTGAAAACACTAATTGCAGATTTGCACTTTAAGGTATGTAACTTGTTTCTGTTTTATTAAATATCAATTAATGTATTATTAATTTGAATTTTTCTACAAGGTTGTGCATGAAAATTTCAATTTCATGTTTGCAGAAACTGTCCCCCAGAGCGTTTAAGCCAATTTCATGAAATTTTGTATGCTATTCTATGAAATTATGTATTTGGAAATATATTTCTATGATGTATATGAAAAGAAATAAAACCTATAAAGTCTTTTATGAACTTTTCGTATAAGAATGAATAATTTGTAGTAAATTATGACCATTTATTACCCCTTACCTTTGAAACGGTCCTGTTAGTGGTAGATGCGTTAGAACAAACTTTATCAAAACGTAATTCAAAACTTTGCTCAAAAGCTCAAACTTTCTGTGAAAGAGTATAAGTATGTTTATTCTAATAAGATTAGGAACATTTTGCAAACAAAAACTACATTATTATAATCGTATTTTAAAAGCAACACGAATATTTTATATTGAAAATTAAATGGTAATCAATGAAGTTCAAAATGTTTTATGTTATCAAGTCTGTAGCTTTTTTAAGTAGAGCTGAGGATTAACAAAGTCTGTAAACAGACATTTTTAACTTTCAGTTTTAATCCTAAACAGCTCTTTTTTATGCTTCGTGACAAGTTATCGTTTCCAGGCATCTAAATAAAAAGTTAGCACAAAGGATCTAAACAAAAACAAAGTCGCAAGACCTAACAAATTAAAATTTACAAAAGTTGGGTTCACAACCTTTAACAGGTGAATGTTTAGAACTAGAAGTCTTTTAACACAGCATTGAATGATTTATTTTCGATATTACAGCAAATTAATACTACAATTGAAACCTGCCAGACGATCTGTAAATTCTCCATTCTGCTAAAATAACTTAAATTCTTTGGCATCAATCTAACACATAAATTCTCTTAGTATGCAACACACAATGAACTTTTTTCCAATCTTAGATAAAAAACTACCTAGCTCTGATAAATGAAACAGCCAGAATGAACGGCATGCAGTCAAATAGTAAAGTGAGCAAAGGTGTCTGTATCACATTTATTATTGCTTACTGTTACGATTCATTAATTACACAATATTACCCAGCTCTGCAAAAACATAAAAAATAAATCTGCGTATTCTTATGAATTTTACTGAAGGTGAAAACTGTGGATACACTCCAAAATTTCTGTAGAGAAGGAAAGTAGTATATAATGAATCCTCTGTCTGAAATGAGGGTATTTATGTTCGCATCTGTAATGAGTACACCTATATTTGTATTATATTTCTGATTTTTAAGTTATCAGTTTTTCACATAATTCTACACAATAGATTGATTGGGGTCCATATATATATCTATCTATCAGTATTAAAGCACTTAATTATGCGAACAATGAAACGGAACAAACTTGCCAATGCTATTTCATTTTAGTGATTCTTTTCATGATAGGTTAGTTTTCAGAGTTATTTAAATAAAAAGTTGTATTAAAGCTGCTGAACTCACGCTGTTCACATATGTAAAATGACACTGGCATTTATGGATTATGTATGTTAATGGTGCTTACAAGAAAGACATTCAAATGTTACAAATAATATACTATGAGGTAAAATAAAAAATGCATTTAAAGTGCCTGATAAGTGATATATTTCCGTAATATGTTTTTAAGTGCTAAGTCACGCTTGTGAGATTACATTTTTCAAGAATATTAATAGGGATTCTTGTATTCAGTCCCATTTATTGCCCTATGTTTTCTCCAATGTGATTTCCTTTTTAACTGACAGTAAAATATTTGCTAGTTAAAATAAATTTTTGGGGTACATGTTCAAAAAATTAACCCCCTTGATAGCAGACATCAAATACTACTTGCATGGCAACAATGTTCTCATTTTAAATGGATAAATTCACGCTGGTGATATTCGTAAGATTTCCGTTTGCGAAACAAAATTTTGATAAGTTAAAACCAATTTTTTCTTGTCATGCAAATTGATGTGACGTGTACTGAAACCAGTTTCATTCTTGTTGCCAGAGCCTCAAGGAGTCCTACTTCCACCCCTGTTTTAAGGAAGAGTACCCCGGGAGGGGGGAGGGTCCGAGAGTATTCCACGCCTTTTCGCTGCAACTAAATCACACGAGAGGACTTTCGGTTCGCCATATATTTAGATTGCCCCCATGCTGCCAAGACACTACAGTTTTGCAAACACTAGTACCTTTTCCAGGATTCGAACCCTGGCTGTTCGATATCGCAATAGGCTCCCTACCCATTACATAAATTGGGCGGTATCTTCATCTTTGTGTTACGTAAATGGTAGAATACTTGGATAAAAAACCTAAAAATTAATATTCAGTATAAGATAAGTTGATAAGATTAGTAAGATAAGTAAGTTGATAAGATAAGTAGTATAAGATATCAGAATAATAAATATTCCCTAGATTTATTATCTCGTACTGAATACTATACAAACAACTTGGGAATTCACAATGATTTTATAAATTGTAAATTAATAAGTTATGAAAGAATTGTTATGATTTTAATTTAACCAATTAAACTTTATTCTGCAAATGAACATAAAATCTTTATTTTTAACTGCAAATAATTGTAAGGAGAAAAATGTGCGACGTTTTAAAACATACCAAGCTGTAGTAATGGCGAAGATGAAAAGTATATCTGATTTGTAAAGGTTCCTGTGTTTTAGAATATACACACGGTTTTCTGCTCCTTTAAAATAAGGTTGATACATTGCGGACAATTACACAAAGTTTGATCATTTGAAATTTCGATGGAACACCTTTATAGCTCAATATATAACAATTTAATCATTTATAAAGATCAACTGAAATACTAAAGAAATCATATTTAAATCTTATGTCTGAAAATATTATTAATTCATTTACAATAAATTAATCTATCATACAGTGAAATCTCAGTAGACTTATATATTTCGTTTCAGATGGCATTTCGCCATCCAAAATGTTCTGAGATCAAACTTGTTTCTTCTATAAGAATTAATGCAGAATGTTTTAATCAGCTCCTGGACTACAGATAGTTGAATATTTAAACTTTTACAACATTACTTGTGGACAAATTCGTTAAACAGAACCAATGGAAACCATTAACTCCAAGTCAAATAGCGATAAATCCAGAAAAATCAAACAGATAAAATAGACGTAACTTTAATTTAATTTTGTTATACCTGTAAGAAGAAGAGTGGACAGCATAAATGTAACTAATATGAGGAAAAGAAAGGGAAGGACTTTATAGTTTCTATGAGAAGTATCTTTCCATAAAATCATAAGACAATTGTCTTTCTTGGGCTTCTTCTTTCGCATTTCCTGTCCCTTAGTGCCATTCTGTTCTGTTTGAGGCTCACTCGACCTCCATTTCACTTAACGTTCCTCCAAGCTGATTTATTGTTATCCAGGTTTAAAATGTTTTCGAAGTGACTCAGGGCACTGCGATAGAAGCCTTTCACATTACAGCTAGCTTAATTTTATCAGGTTATACTGTCATACCAAGAGTTTAACCTTAGTCCATTTTGTACAAATTTCACTGATTAAAGACTTAAGATCAACATCCCTTCTGATTAAAGACATAAAAGGTCAACATTCCTTCCTTCATCTACCTGAGAAGCCATGTCCTACATAATAATATGTTGTTGCTGCTTTTGAAGGAGTTTCAGTTCGTTCTTCTTTAACTTATTTTTTTGTTCCCATAGTAACTCTTCTACATCTCCACAGATAACAACTGTGCCCATTGTTTCGCTTAGAGAGCACAATGTCGCACATAACTATAACATCCATAATCTCAAAGACTCACAGTCTTTCATTTAACACAATTTGGGAATAATTCTCTTGACCGAATTTACTTCCCTTTAAGTCACCTTTTAAGTGAGTAGTCGACGACGATATTTTTGTTAATGAGGGTGACCGCTCAAAACATCGAGGAAGAACACGTCGCGAAGAAAGCACCGCAGGGCGAAAACGTCGTGGTACAAAACATCGTGCGAGAAAAGAATGCAAAGAGAAAACATCGCAGTTCTAAAAAAACATCGTCGTACAAAATATCGTCCTCGAAAATAAAACGGTTCAAAAACTTTGCAGTTTAAAAACATTGTGGTCGAAAATATTATGGTAAAAAATAAAGTACATACACATCATCACATGACGATAACATCGCACACATGCGTTTTTCAGGTTTTAAAAGATGTAGATGCATTTTCGCATAATGATTTATGAGGGCAAGAAGGAAAGAAGAATATTTTTACTTTTATATTTCGTAATTTTGAATGAAATAATAAATTTTTGCTGAAAAAAAAGTAATAAGTAAACTTAAGCATTTAAAAATTGAAAATGACTATAAAATTAATGCAACTTGTAGTCCTTAATAGAATTATAAATTTACATAGTTAATTAACAAAGGTCATTAATAAATTAATCTTTTTTTATAACATTTTACTCATAATGTTTCATGAAAAATACAGCCTAAAAATGTTTAAAAAAAGGAAGATGCGTGACATTACATCTCTAAAAATGGCTTAGTTAGTTATGAATTTACTTTTTTTCACGTTTGTTAATTTGATATTATTTTAGTGAAAATTATATCTTATTTTGTTTCCGTTTATTCTTAAAGTGTCGTTAATATCTTCGTCGTTCCAAATCTTTATGCGAATTTGCATTTACAACTTTTAAAACGTGAAAAACGCATGTGTGCGATGTTATCGTCATGCGATGATTTATAGGTGCTTTATTTTTTACCATGATATTTTTGACGATGATGTTTTTAAACTGCTATGTTTTTGTTTCGACGACGATATTTTGTACCACGATGTTTTAGAACTGCGATGTTTTCTCTTTGCTTTCTTTCTTCCGACGATGTTTTGAACCAGGACGTTTTCGTCTTGCGCAATGTTTTTGGCTTAATCATTAATGAGAAGTAAACAATAAAAAAAAACTAAAGAATGTTTCCAGAGTCCGCTGGTCATTGGGGGTTCAATCTGTGCCAAAGTGTATCTCAAAACATCTTTGCTGTCAGTTTCAGACTCCGTTCGTCACCCACGACATTTTTTAATTGAAATAACTTATTCGTGAACCGATTAGTCGTCATGCAATGCGGTAGTGATTCAAGGCTCCATTATATTGCTTACTTAAATCTGAGAGACTTTCTTATGCGTTTAAGGAATACTTAAAAATTCCTCAATATATTGATGATGTATAATTGTAAATCATTTTTAATCTTATAACACATTATTAAATTATGTCTCTCAAGATGTGTGCGATAACAATTATTTGATAATAATTTGTTCTTAAATAGCAAATATCGTCCTTATATTGAGAAATTATTTTTAGATAAATTAAAGAAATAAAGATTAAATACTTTATTCATTTGCAATGCAAATATCAGGTTACCGTTTTAGGTTCAAAATAAATTATTACTGATATTTTTTCCGCAATTATTATGTTTTCTTTAAAGACTGTTAGTGACTCTATAAATATATATAATACGATTCTAAAGCGCAATATCAACTCAAACGCAATTTAGGTAATGGCTAGTGTAAAATTATAAGAAATTGTGCATTTTCGTAAGAAATTTTATTAAAAAAATATACTCTGGAAGCAAAGGTTATTTTGAAGCAAGAGATGTGAAAAATGTGCATTGCCTTCGCCAGGAATCAATCCCTAGACCTCTCGAATACGTGTCGAGTATGCTTCCAAGTACACTACGGAGACGTGCAGAAAGGAGGGAGAAAATACTTTATATACTCCCCCTTTTAAAATGCGACTGGAGAATGAGAGGTCCCAGGCCCCAAATCTCTGTAACGACGAATTATCGTCCGCCACCTTTAAGTTTGGGCGTCACTGTAGGATCATTAGGTTACTTTGAAGCGGAGTACTTGAAAAATCTGCAATGTCCTCGGCAGGACTCGAACTCTGGACCTGTATATTATGCGTCGAGTGTGCTTCCAATTACACCACGAAGGCAAGCGGAAAGGAGGGAAATATACTTTATAATATACAATATCATTACACGATAACACGTATATATCAGCCTAATATGTTGAATGTCTGTACGAAAGCTAAATAAATAGTTTAAGAAAGAATACCTTGAGATAAAACTAAGCAAATGTGTTCCCTTTAATTGAAATGGTAACAAATAAATGTTAAATTAAAATTAATGTATTTTTGTAAATGTTATGCTGCATATAAGATGGATAAAAGGAATAAAATACTATGAAGGATAAAAGTTTCTTATATTCGGGTCAGAACGGTGCATTTTCCCCTGTATTTTGTATTTAACAAACCGATAAATTTATCTTCAATATTTGAACGTTTTGCTTTTGCAGCTGAAGGTCGTGTATGCCCCCGGACACGATGTTTGGGTAGAAGATGTTATAATGTGATTGGAGATGATGGCTGTCCCGTATGCAAGTGTGATTCCATCTGCATTCCACCAAAATGCAGTGATGGATGCTGGGTCGAATCTGATCCTCCAGGAGGAAAATGTCCGACGTGTACCTGCCCACAAAGAAGCACAATAATGCAGCCAATAATCCCAGGTAAATAATAACACTACTCAGTACAATAATATATGTATTTATCCACAGAGTTTTAAATTATTTTGAAGAAACAAAGCAATTATTTGTTTGAAGAAGCAATTTATAAAAAAACAAACGTGACGTTGATTTAAAAAAAATATTTATAGTGTATCCAAATGCATAAATTTCACAGAACCGTAAATATAAAAGTACACAACACCTTTAACCTTTTTATTCGTTACCTTTAAACTTTTAATTATCTTCAATTTTTTTATTGCCGAGTTCGTTAAGAAAATTTTAAAAAAAATATTTAAGAAGTAATGTTTTCCCCATGCACGTTAAAAATAGAAAATTAAATGTTACTTTTTATTTGGTTCCAGTTTATTACTTAGTATGCCAAACTAAACCACGCTACATGCTAGCGCAAATTAGGCGAAATAAGTATTAGCCCAAATTCTTTTAAAAGCAGTTGTAATGTAAGGATAAGTTTTTGTAATAAGAATAAATTAGGATTTGGAAAAATGAGCCTTTTACTGTAAATAAAAAAGTTTTTTTTTCTTTTTAAAAAGATACTTTCCATCTCTGTCGTGTTTAGGATTATGTTTTGGGTTCGAAATTCGTATAGCGATATATTGTATTTATGGTTTGATCTTTTCATGACAGAAAAAAAGCATCCATGAAAACTGCGCTATCTATTGCACATTCTGCCTATTCTTTACTTTGATTCGACTACCACGAACTGAACATTCAGTTAACAGTTGCTTCAGGTTATGCTGAAGCAATATAAAGCACTATTGAAAAGAAGAATGCAGATCATGCAGCGATATCAAAACTGCAGCTTTTAAAGCTTAGAGCAGAGAAATTTGAAATAATTGCTTTCTGAACTCCTGTTCGTATTTGGAATTTGCCAAGTTAAAATAATTATGCACCTTATATGGACTAAATATGATCTCAAACTCGAATTAAATAATATGAATAAACAACTCTGTTGCCAGTCACGCTGGAAGTAATTATAAGCTTATAATATAAACTGAACAACATTTAATATTTCAACTGAAAATAATATTAATACTTTAATCGCATTAAATAAATTAAATGGGATTGCTTATAACTGAATTGTAGTCAATTTGCTCTAAAAATTTCAAACTGTACTCTGAAATCTTACATCAAGAAATACGTCTGAAAATGTAAAATTCTGTCTTATTTTTACATTACTGTTGCAATTAAAAATTCTGATACGGATATCACATGACTTCCTAGTACGGCCTATTAAATTATATGCGTTTTTGCTGAACTTCATTTAAATTTATTTCCTCGAATTCCATTAGAGATATATTTCTCATTCAATCAATTCAGTTCTCACTTCACGATAAGACAAAAACACATAAAACCTCAAAATATCTTCATTGCAAACTGAAAAATATAGAAAAACATAAAACACCAAATACAGTTAAAATAATTTTTACAGTTAAAACTAGTTTCTAATTAAAAACAAGCGATCCAGCCAGCGGGCAAAATGACTGAAGATTTAGTTCCTCTCGGCATAAAGACACTGAAGGTGCAGAAACTGACTTAATTCACTATTCTGCTAAGCTTCGAATATAAAAAAATATGACTCCTTGGTTAGGCTTAGCCGCACTTACGCTACAATCAAATAATTGATAATTTTATAACTATTGCATGCAGATTGATTAAAGACATAAAAACTTTAATCGTAACATAAGTACAACATAATCCAATCATTTTTAAAGTAAAAAATGCATAATTTGCCAACATATAAGAATAAAGAAACTGATCTCACCGAGCCGAACGAGGTGG